>JAVDBV010047922.1:0-18693 GCA_032619315.1 Piper longum
GGCATTCCGAACGTTGGAGGAGGCTAAGGCCGGGCAACTTACAACATATCATATATAAACCATGGCAAGAAGGGCCGGACCTTATCAACTCGATTCAGGTAACAACTGAACCGACAGTAAAAACCCTCGGGCCGACAGCCCGGGTTTTACACACACCATCTTCTTCGCATCAAAACCAGCATGTCTTCTTTTCCTTCCACCCAATTTCAGACCCCCTCTTCTGTCTACCCCTGTGATCCGATTGGAAACCCCCTAAAGATCCAATCTTTATCGCTGCTATCTCAGGTAAACTCAGATTGCACCGCACATGGAGACCTTGCTTTCACCATTCATGGTGGCCGACCAGCAGCCATGGCAACCATGTTCTGCAACACCAAGGTGACCGAACCCACAGCCAAGGCGACCAACTTGCATCACCCAAAGGCGGCCAACCAGCAGTCAAGGCAACCCCGACCTGGCCACCCAAAAGCGACTCCCAACCTGGCCACCCAAAAGCAACTCCCAACCTGGCCAAGACGTCTCTGTTTTCTGGCCAGCAGCACCGCCCAAAGTGCTCCCCTTTTCTGGCCAGCAGCACCGTCCATGGTGACCACGCCGACCAGCTGGTCTAGCTGCCAGAACCAGCTTCCATGGCGTCCTTGTCTTGGACCACCAAGGCATCCCCAACCTACAGCTTCCATGGCGGCTCCAAGTCTGACCAGCAACGCCACCCAAAACGATCCTCTCCTGACCACCCAAGATGACCCTGTTCTGACCAGCAAAATCACCGTCCAAGACAACCCTATTCTCCCCTCATGACAGTCCAACACCAAGAGAAGAGAAACACCCCATGCATAAGGGCGTTGGTGTAGTAATTTGCAGCCATGGACGTCATCTACATATTTTTTCCAGTTTATTCCCTTATCTTTCTTGTTGATTTTAGACTTTAGTTTCCATGATTAACAAGTTTATTATCGATGCCGATATATGTATGCATGAAAACTTAGAAAAAGAAGAGAGGAAAATACCTGAGAAAATGGAGGAAACCGGCGTATGTTTGAGGAAGAAATATGAAGATGATGTTCTCCCCTTTCTCCTTATATAATGTTATGAAATGACGGCTAGGGTATGTGAAAACATACTTCGCTCGTATTTCACATAATCGAGTAACTGGGTAATCAACATGGTTTAATTAATTCGTTTAAACGGTTAGATGGTATGATCCTCTTGACCGATTAAACAATAATTAACCGGTTAAAAATACTTTTCACTTGCCCTGGTAATTCACACTTAACCGGTTAGTGGTAAATAATTTAAATGGGAAAAAAAAAAGAAATTTTCCCACGTTCGATCCCATGGCGTCGAGCGTTATTATTTTATTTCTTTATTATTATTATTATTTTTTATGGATCTTTACACGATCACTATGCACCGAGTGCAACCGGAGTCAAGGAATTGACTCAGCTCGACATGGGGCTACACTTTTTAATTACTTGAAACAAAAATTGGGAGTCTCTGACACGAGGTAGCACCCGCGAAATTGGGAGTCTCTATCATGAGGCAGCACCCACGACATGAGGCTGCACCCACGAAATTGGGAGTCTCTGTTGCAAGGCGGCACCCACAAATCTCAAAATGACCTAAGAGCTCATAATCTAAGAATGACCTTAGAGTTCATAATCTCAGAATGACCTGAGAGTTCATAATCTCAGAATGACTTGAGAGTTCATAATCTTAGAATGACCACAGAGATCATAAATCTTAGAATGACCTAAGAGCTCATATCTCAGAATGACCTGAGAGCTGATAATCTCAGAATGATCTGAGAGCTCAAAATCTCAAAATGACCTGAAAGATAATGATAGGAAGTGTATTGACTTGTTTTATATAATTATTCGGCTTAAGTGTTTAATCACTAATGCGGAATTGCCGCCGTAGGTGAGCAGCTTTGGACTGAAGAATAAAAGATAGGTGGGTGGTTCTTTTACCAACTCAGGTTTGGCGAATGGATAATAAATTGGACTTCCTTTTATTCTCTTGTGTTATAAATGTGCCTATGGGAAACGGTCTGAGACTGTGGGACGGTTATTTTATATATTGTCATATACTACATGATTTAATTTTTTTTATGAGTTATAATTCTAGACTTCTTTGCCATATTAGAATTCATGTTCTTGCATGTAATGTTTACAAATTTAACTTTTTAAGTAACACCCGGGCCGGTTAGGGCTGGTCGTTACACTCTGAGCACACCTAATGTCACACCACGTGAGCAGGAGACCCCTAGTTAGAGTCTTAGAGGAGATAGACTAGATTTTCCCGAAAGATCTAGTCTCTTTCAATGTGACTAGAGATGTCTCACAGAGCCGAGCCTTCACCAGAGTATTTTTACACTTACCCTTCTAGATATACCAATCTTACTACTTATTTTCCAGATGGTTACAATTAGTAGACATTGACCAGTGAATGTGCCACAGACCAGATGTAGACTGCACAGTTCCATGTAGAGTATATTTTCATATTCCTTGAGACACACTGTACATGAATAGTGTTCTCACGTTCATTCCATCACTCACAGCTCCCATAAGCAACAATTAGTAGTTATTTAAATAGTTGCGAGAGTCATAGCACATAGTAGAGTCATAGTAGTTGTCCTTGTGCCATTATTGTATAGAGTTATATATTTGACTCAAGACCGTGTTATCTAGGACCTGGTGAGTAGTCAGGTTCCTCTTTTAGGGACTTCTAAGTGTTTGACTTAGACTGGTGACAATGACCCATACAAGTCATTAGCATATATCTTTAATTGGTTCTCAAGTCCACCATATACTAGTAGGACTCACAGGATTTCATTGTATTGCCATAGGACATGGAGCAGAGTGCCTTGAGGGTACACGTAGTTGACCTATCACATTGATGAGGATATGGGAGACATGGGTAGATACCAGGCAGCATCCCTTGCACCGACATAGTTTTTTCTGATGTAGCCAGGACAAGTACTTTGCAGTACTTAAGAGTACCTACTTGACCACCTAGTAGACCCTTATCGGTGAACTTGGGCATTTTCCTGCTGAGGTCATTGCTTTTAAATGCCCACAGTTTGCAGTGACCCTAGGAGCTAGCCCAGCCAGATGATTCCAGCATGTATGGTCAGGCCAGCCATATCATTCTACTTTTTATGGTCAGCCCAGCTAGATGATTCCATCATATATGGCATGTTTGGCCATATGATTCAACCATATGCGGTCCTATGCTGCCAGATTTGTAAAACGCTAGTGATCCTTGCCAATGTTTAGTGTTCGAACTTCATGTTGGTCTGATTGGGCCATATGCAACTAGCCTTTGAGGGAAAGCTACCCTCAAGATTGTAGCTAAACAACTTTAGTTTTGCTAGCTCACTAGATTCTTCAGTTGAGTCCTCCGATCACAGTCGGTGAGAGAAATTTCAATATACAGAATTTTGATAAGGACGAGAGGTTCTAAAACCCAGCTTCGGGTTAATGTTTAACTAGTTTGTAGTTTGCTCGGTTCATGTCAGTTTCGAGACGGTTCGAGCCAGTTCAATTTTGAAAACATGATTATGGATATAGATGGCCATATGAGCATGTTGTAGTGGCTAAGTATGCCCGACATGCAGATGATCAGAGCATGAGTTATCAGTTTATACATGAGGTATATAGATGATTTGTTTAAGTTAACCCGGGTTTTAGGCCAAGATTTAGGTTGTTGTAGTGTTTAGTATCCATTTGGGATTTTAGGGGTATCTCATTTGCATGCATCTTAAGGATTTTAGATTACCAAATTATGCCTCTATGGGCCTAGCTAAATTGTGTCATAAATTTTCACTCGATTCAGTTTAGGATTTTTAGGCCGATTTAGCCTTCAACCTCAATTCCTGCTTATAGTGTGAATTTTCGGACATGTGTCTATTTCGACTTTCAACGGTCTCAATCTGAGATTTTAGTCCATATACATATTGCATATACCCATAGGTGGGCCCAATAGGCTATGAATTGTTGGACGTTAAGATCGTGCCACGTGGCAAGATTTGAGCCGTCCAGGTCAGCCCATGTGTGTATCCGTGTCCATCAATCAAGATCAGCCCCAGCCAACCGAACCTAGCAGTTTATTTAACCTAGACCAAGTTGATTCTGTAAAGATAGTGAAAAAAAGAATTTATATATTTGACTCGGTTGGGGAAGGATCGAACGTTGAAAAATTATTATGATTAATTATATTATACTCTCTACCCGGTTAAATATTATATTTTAATCTTTACCCAGTTACCTAGTTAAATAAAATATGGGAGTTGGGGTATTTTTCACATACCCTAGCCGTCATTTGATTATATAATTTGTCAGGGGGTGTCACCTTTATCTCATTCTCCCATCTTCTTCTCTTCTTTCGGAGCCAGCTTCTTCCTCAGTTGGCTATCCTTCCTCCTTGCTCGCATCATCAATGATTTGTGTTAACGTTGCTGCCACTTTGACCCACCACCAGCGAGTCTCCAACCACTGGACTGGCACCCCCATGACCGCCTCACGGCCAGCTTTCCAGTCGTACCTCTCACGAACACCGGAACCGTTACAATTGCCGCCTACGACGGCATTTTTAGAGCCGATTTACGCCGCTGCCGCCACCGTTTGGGATAATTTTCGGCGTCGGTGAGCCACTACCGGCCAGTCCAACCACCTCATTGGTTTCCTCTCATCTAGATTTAAATTTTGAGATCACCCATGACCATCATCGTCGCCGTGATCGCCGCCGATGACGCCGCCGGCCACGACAACAATTCTCTACCTTTACAACCGATTTCCGGCTACCCCGTGGCCGGACTCTATCGGTCGTCACCGCCAACAATTCCCCATCATGCCATCTCTCAAACCCGACCACCGATGCCACCAGCCATGCCGCCATTGAAATTCTCCAGCGACGGGCACCGTTGCCCCTTTACAGCACGTTTACCCGTTACCTGTGTCGGGTCTGTTTGCCCACAATCGCGTCCACCTGGTGGTGATCGCGTTCATCTACCAGAGTCTGTTTGTCCATATTCGTAATCTCCTAATCATGGCTGAGTCCGGCAGTCCAGTTCAGGTCCGTCCAACTAACCCAGCTCATTTTCTAACCTCGATTGGTTCAGCACTTTTGGCTTGGTCTGGTCAACAAGGTTCGGTCTAGTTCAGCTTGTCATCTTCTCTACCGTTCTTGGTAATTCGAGAACCTTTACATTAGTTTAGAAGCATATTCACATGATTTAGCATGATTGGATGATATAATTATTTTTATTTATTTATTTTTTTTCTATATTTATTTATTTATTTATTTATTATTTTTATTTATTTATTTATATTTATATGTTTATCGTATATGGTGAATGTTTACATGATTTTTTGTTGTAATTAATATTATGGTTATTTATTACTATTAATCGTAATATTTTTATTAAATTGTATATTTATTTATTTATTTATTTATTTATCTATCTGTATGTTTGCTTGTATATAATTATTTGTTTGTATTTAATTATGCATTCTTGTATTGTATAAATATGATATTTTCTTGTGTTTAGCTGGGTATTTATATATTATGATTATATTATTATTATTTTATTATTAGAGTATTATTTATGTTCATCTATTTATCATTTATCTAATTATGTATGAGTGTATTCCTTGATTGTTTATAAATTAATTAATTATTATTATCATGTCTTGATTTGTGTGCCATGTGATTATTTTTAGGTTGTTAGCAATGTTTTATTTATTTTTGAATGTATGGATGTTGTATTAATTGGTCACAGTCACGGGATTTTGTACAAGCTACGAGGTCCATATAATTACTGAAATGTTGTATATTCCCTTCTAGCAGCCCTAGTCAGCCTGAGCCCAGATTCGACCACCATGCACCGTGTTGTACCGGGGTCAAGGAATTGACTTAATCCAACACAGGGCCGCACTTTTAAAATTTACTTGTAAGACAAATATTGAGTCTATGACATGAGGCAGCACCCGTGAAAGTGGGAGTCTCTGTCACGAGGCAGCACCCATGACACGAGGCAGCACCCGCAAAATAGGGAGTCTCTATTTTGCGGCGGAAATCCAAAACTTAAAAACCTACCGCCATGCCGAAAGAGGATGTCGAGCAGACGGCTCATTATGCACTTGTGATACCGAGAGGGTGAGCCAATCGAAAACATCGGTAACTACACTGGCCATAGGTTACGTAGTGTGTGTGCACATGCATGGGATTATAGCGGGCTCGGCAGCCACCCTCCCCGCATCATAAGAGCTCGACATAGTCTCACTTGACTAAAAGTCTTTTGAAATAAGAATAGGGAGTATATTTGACTTGTTTCTTTAATTATATGGCTTAGAGGTTTTATCATTAACGCAGAATTGCCTCCCCAGGTGTGTAGATTCTGGCATAGATTGAGATCGGGGTTGGTGGATCTTTTACCAACTAAGGTTCGGAGAAAATGATAATGCATTGGATTTCCTGTCTATTTTATTTGAGTTATAAATGTAGTTATGGGAAACGGTCCAAGACTGTGGGACGATTATTAATATGTCTAATATAAAACAGAGTTTATTTTGAATTAGTTATACTTATGGCTTTAATAGAAATCATGAAACATAAAAGCAATGTCCGGTCCGGTTAGGGTAGGTCGTTACAGGGTTGGTTTGGCTTAATTTTAAGTAACACCTAGCCATCTAGGCCCACACTATTGTAAAAAATGGCGGGTCGTTATAGGTGGTATTAGAGCTCGTTTCCGACAAGTTCACATCTTATGACTCAAGTACCTTGTTGAAAAGTCTAATATTTATCTTTTCCCAGTGTTGTATGTTATTAGTGAATGAGTGGAGTCACTAACAAACCTAAGTAATAATCGAAAGAAAGATTTTAAGCATAACACTGGTATGGGACGGTGTGCCACTTATGTGTCATGCTAGGTGCATGTGACACCTAAACCAATGAGCGTATATGGGATGACTTTATAATCAGTGGTGTTATCTATGTAGTATGGGTGGTATGGGACGCCTGTGCGATATGAATAACAGTGTGATGGGACAATGTGCCCCACATTAGCTATGCATGTGAGTGCCAATGCCTAAATAATAATAATAATAATAATAATAATAATAATGGGAAAATTTTTAGATGTTTCAGATGGCAGGCACCCGTAGATAGTCAAGCTGATCTACGTAGTCTGACTCGAACATAGAAAATGTGTTGGCCCAGATATTGACGGCCATACAGGGACTAGCGCAAGCTTCAGAAAATACAAATTCTGTAGTTCAGAATATGGGAGTGGTAGGAGGGAATGGAGCCTTAAACTCGGCAACAGGTCCTAGTAACGTCCCAGATGGTTATCTGGGGAGTGCCCAAGGGTGGGCAGGGTTAGTTGACAAGGGTGAGAGAGGGGAGCTTCCAAATCCAGTGCCACCAGTAGTCCAACAAGTGGTGCGGCCAGCTGTGGATGATAGTGACCGTTATACTATGGAAAAGTTCCGAAAGAATGGAGCTGAGGTATTCATTGGAGGGATTGATCCAATGAAGGTCGAGAGCTGGATAGACATTATTGAAAAAGCATTTAGAGCTCTATCTATGCCCCACCGCAACCATGTGAGGCAACCGAGTTGTTCGGTGACTGTTGTCAAGCCTTTTTTACTAACCTAGTGCAGTTTGAGGCCAAATCCAAAGAGTTGTCCATGATTCCGGTGATAGCAGAGTTTCTAGACGTATTCCTAGATGAACTTCTAGGGTTACCTCCTAAGCGAGCAGTAGAGTTTGTCATTGACCTAACACGGGGAAAAACACCAATCTCTAAAGCACCATACCGTATGGCTCCAACAGAACTCAAAGAGTTAAAGAGTCAACTAGAAGAGTTGTTGCAAGCAGGTTTCATGCGGCCAAGTACTTTTCCTTGGGGAGCCTCTATTCGTTTTGTAAAGAAGAAGGATGGTTAACTTCGATTGTGTATTGACTATTTCCAGCTCAATCAAGTGACAGTCAAGAATTAGTACCCCTTACCGAGGATTGGTGACTTATTTGATCAGTTGAAAACAGCCAGAGTATTCTCTAAAATAGACTTGTGGTCTGGATTCACCAATTGTGAGTGAAGGAATCTGATATACAGAAAATGGCTTTCCGAACTCGTAATGGACATTATGAGATTCTAGTTATGCCTTTTGGTCTAACAAATGTACTAGCAGCCTTTATGTCACTAATGAACACGGTATTCCGCACATACTTGGACAAGTTTATTATCGTGTTTGTGGATGATATTTTGGTCTATTCAGTTAATGAGGAGGATCATGTGAAACACCTATCCATTGCTCTTTAGGTTATGAAGGATAATCAACTATTCTCTAAACTATTAAAGGGTGACTTCTGGCTGAAGGAAATGAATTTCCTCGGACATATAATCTTGAAGGCAGGAGATGAAGTGGATCCGTCAAAATTGGAAGTAGTCACGAATTGGCCACAACCTAAGTTAGTCATCGATATCGGAAGTTTCATTGGGCTAGTAGGTTACTATCAGAAATTCATTAAAGATTTTTCCTTGGTGGCATCGCCAATGACTAAACTCACAATCAAGGGAGTCAACTTCAAATGAGTGGTAAGTGTGAGGAGGGTTTCCAATCATTAAAGAAGAGTGTAACTACTGCACCAGTCTTGACCTTGCCAAATGGCAATGAAGGATTCGTGGTCTTAAGTGATGCACCTCTGGTAGGGTTAGGATTAGTCCTTATGCAAGGAGGTAAAGTGGTGGCTTATTCCTCTCCCCAATTGTTGATTCACGAGCAAACCTATGCAACCCATGACTTGGAGTTGGCAGTAGTTATTTTTGCTCTGAAGATTTAGAGACACTAATTGTATGGAGCCCTGTTTGAAGTTTTCACTGACCATCAGAGTGGTGCAATAGATGTGTGGTGGGCCCATAACTCGAAGGTCCTAGGATCGATAGAAAAGTTATGTTGATACTCAAAGGAGGGACCTAGATTTCCAAGTTGGGGAGTTTGTGTACCTAAAGACATCTCCTTGGAAGAGGGTGATCAGATTTAGAACATCTGGGAAGTTGAAACCAAGATTCATAGGGCCGTTCCCAAATCCTAGATCGAGTCAGAAATTGTGCATATAGATTAGCATTACCACCATGTCTCGTTGGAGAACAAAATGTTTTTCATATGTCAATGCTAAAGTATATGCACGAGATGACGATCACATGCTCACAAATTTTGAAGACTTAGTGCTACGATCGGATTTAACCTACGAGGAAAAGCAGATTTGCATCTTAGCAAGAGAAATTAAGACACTCAGGAACAAGGAAATCCCTTCGGTAAAGGTATTGTGGAGAAATCAAGGATCAAAGGAAGCTACCTTGGAGACTGAGCAAGAAATGGCAAAGAAATACCCTAGCCTATTCGTGGCAAAATATTCTTGTAAGTATGGTAGCACAGTTGGGTGAATGAAGTGTGAACAGATGCAAAATTTTTGGCACATAGATGTTCGATGTCATGCATAAGTCGACCCCTATTGATACCAAAGAAATAATCAATCAAGATTGTCCCATTAGTCATTGTAATATTTTCGGGGATGATAATTTCTAAGTTGGGAAGATTGTAAAGACCGTGAAAAAAAAAATTATATATATGACTGGGTCAGGGAGGGAAGGATTGAACGTTGAAAAGTTATTATGATTAATTATATTATAATCTCTACCCTGTTGATTCTACCCGGTTAAATATTATATTTTAATCTTTACCCGGTTACCCGATTAAATAAAATACGAGTGCTGGGGTATTTTTCACATACCCTAACCATCATTTGATTATATAATTGGTGAGGGGGCATCACCCTTATCTCATTCTCTCATCTTCTTCTCTTCTTTCGGAGCCAGCTTCTTCCTCATTTGGGTATCCTTCCTCCTTGCTCGCGTCATCCATGATTTTTGTTAACGCTACTGCCACTTTGACTCGCTGCCGGTGAGTCTCCGTTTCGTCCCCAGCCACCGGACCGGCGCCCACATGACCGCCTCGCGGCCAGCTTTCCAGTCATACATCTCACGACCACCGGAACCGTCGCACTTGCCGCCTACGACAAAGTTTTTATAGCCGGTTTACACCACCGCAGCCACTGTTTTGGCTATTTTTCGGCATCGGCGAGCCACTAGCAGCCAGTCCAACCAATTCAATGGCTTCCTTTCATCTAGATCTACATTTTGAGATCACCCATGACCATCGTCGTGACCGATGACGATTCTCTACCTTTACGACCGATTTCCGGCCAACCTGTGGCCGGACTCTATCAGTCGTCACGACCAGCATCTTCCCAATCACACCTTCCCTCGATCGCGACCACCGAAGCCACCAGCCACACCGCCGTCGACGTTCCCCGACGACAGGCACCGCCGCCCCCGTTCAGCCTGTTTACCCATTACTTGTGTCAGGTCCGTTTTCCCACAATCGCGTCCGCCTGGTGGTGACCGTGTTCATCTACCCGAGTCTATTTGTCCATGTTCGCATTCGCCAGATCATGGCCGAGTCCTCCAGTCCAGTTCAGGTCCGCCAAGCAAAGCCAATCCATTTTCTAACCTGGGTTGGTTCAGCATTTTTGGTTTGCTCTAGTCAACATGGTTCGGTTTGGTTTAGCTCGTTTTCGCCTCTTCTCAACCGTTTTGGTAATTCGAGAACCATTACATTAGTTTAGAAGCATATTCACATGATTTAGTATGATTGGATGATATAATTATTTTTATTTATTGATTTTTTATTTATATATTTATTTATTCATTATTTTTATTTATTTATTTTTATTTATTTGTTTATCGTATATGGTGAATGTTTACATGATTATTTGTTGTAATTAATATTATGGTTAATATGTTTATTAAATTGTATATTTATTTATTTATGTTTTTGTATGTTCGCTTGTGTTATTTACTCGTGTTTAGCCGGGTATTTATATACTATGATTATATTATTATTTTAGTGTTAGAGTATTATTAATGTTCATCTATTTATCATTTATCTAATTATGTATGAGTTTATTCCTTGATTATTTATAAATTAATTAATTATTATTATCATGTCTTGATTTGTGTGCCACTTGTTTATTTCTAGGTTGTTAGCATTGTTTTTTTTTATTTTTGAATGTATTAATGATATGAACACACACCACATGCATGCATCATGTAGGGGCATTAGTATTTTATTTAGCAATGGGTTTCGATGTAGGTTATGGAGTCTGAGCTCATTTGTAGAAAATTCAGATTAAGATAATTGGTCGCAGTCGTGGGATTTGGTACAATCTACCAGGTCCGTATAATTATTGAAATGTTATATATTCCCTTTTAACAGCCTTGGTTGTCATGAGCCCAAATTCGACCATCATGCATCATGTCCAACCGGGGCCAAGGAATTGACTCAGTCCGACACGGGGCCACACTTTTAAAATATACTTGTAAGAAAAATATGCACTCTCTGACACGAGACAACTCCCACAAAATATGGAGTCTCTGTCACGAGGCAGCACCCACGACACGAGGTAGCACCCGCGAAATAGGGAGTCTCTGTCGTAAGGCGGCAATCCAGAACTTGAAAACCTGCCCCAATGCCGAAAGGGGATGTTAGGCAGATGGCTCATTATGCACTTATGATACCGAGAGGGTAAGCCACTGGCAAATATTGGTAACTACACAGACCATAGGTCACGTATTGTGTCTGCGCAGACATGGGATTGTAGCGGGATGGGCGGCCACCCTCCCTGCATCATAAGAGCTTGGAATAGGCTCACTTCATTAAAAGAGTTTTGAAATAAGAATAGGGAGTATATTTGACTTGTTTTTTTAATTATATAACTTAGTGGTTTTATCATTAACACAAAATTGCCTCTACATGTGTGCAGATTCGGGCATAGCTTGTGAGTGGGGTTGGTGGATCTTTTACCAACCCAAGGTTCGGAGAAAATGATAATGCAATGGATTTTCTTTCTATTTTATTTGCATTATAAATGTGGCTATGGGAAACGGTCCAAGATTGTGGGACGATTATTATTATGTCTAGTCTAAAACATAGTTTACTTTGAATGAGTTATACTTATTGCTTTAATAGAAATCATGTAACATAGAAGTAATGTTTGCTCCAGTTAGGGCTGGTCGTTACAGAGTTAGTTTGGCTTAATTTTAAGTAACACTTGGCCAGCTAGGCCCCTTCCATTGTGAAAAATGACGGGTCGTAACAGACTCGGCCCAACTCAATTCGGCTTAGTCTGGTGCAGCTCGGTTTTTGCCTGTTTTTGGCCATTTCTTGGCCAATGTCTTAAATTCAAGACCCCAAAAATTAGTTTCGATACATATTCACATTGTTTAGCATCTTTAGATGTTATGAGTATTTTTTATTTATTTATTTTATTTTATTTATTTATTTATTTATTTATTCGTGATTATTCATATATTTCTTGACTATCATGAATGCTTATGGGACTATATTGATAATGTATTTGTTCATAGATATTCTTTTTGTTCATGTTTATCTTATTTTATTTAATTAATTGATGGATTATTAATTATTTTTTACTCGAGTTACTATCTATAAGTATTTAGTCACTTGTTCATATATTTTATATTTGTATTAACATTATTCATGATTATTTTATATTAGTCATTTATTTATTTATTTTTTTTATCTATTTACTTATTTAATTAATTATTTTCTTCTTTATTTAATTATTTATATGTTTACTACGCGAGTATATACGATATTTACTCGTGTTTAGCCGTGTATTTATATAGTATAATTATATTATTATTTTATCATTAGAGTATCATTTATGTTCATGTATTTACTATTTACCTAATTATCTATGAGTGCATTTATTTGTTCATTTATTTATTTTTTATTAATTATTATTATATCACAATTTTCATGATGGGTGTTTAGTTGTAGCCATGTAAGCACTGTTTTCTTTATTACGATCTATTAATGAGATGATTCCACACCACGAGCATGCATCATGTAAAGACATCGGTATTTTTCTCAACAATGGGTTTCGATGTTGGTTTCGAAGTCTGAGTTTACCGTAGATGTGTCGATGCGCTAAGAGCTTGGACAAATGGCCTGTAGGACTCTCCCTTTACTTGATTTCTACTTGACACCCTGCGTGTTGAGTATAATCATGTTTTAGACGTAGGATAGCATAAGCGACATTTTATTGGATCCCTACGATGTTGGGCCTTTTAGCCGTGTTTTGTACGCATGTTTAATAAAACTAGAAGGAGAACGTCCCTTGTTGGTTTTTGAATTAAAGCTTTAAAAATATATGATACAAGTCTTTTCCCTAAACCATTTATATATGTATGCACATTTTTATAGAGTTACGAATAAGAAAGTGAGTGGTATAGAGATTTGTATGAACCGCACTAGTACTCCTTCAAACCATAAGGTACTGGGGAGTATGAGGGTATTGCGTAACGTAGCATATTTTAGAAATTTGAGGCACTAACTTAACCATTCTTTCAGCCAGTCAAGTATCGTGGCAGGTGTAATATGGAGGATGTGACAACGTAAGTGTTGTATGTAGGAATATGAATATTAGTCGTGCATGTGCCCTGACACTTGTTTAAGTATGTTTGCTTATCGCCCAGTGTGAGGCAATTCTGATGTATCTTATGTTTCTATAGGTAATGGAATACATATTTGTCAGTTTCTCTTTCTTAAGTAGATGGAACCGTGGATCTCAAAGGCACATCATGATATGCTCATAGACAGTGCTTTCCTTTTACTGTGTCAGAGATTTGGACGACGCAAGTAATTGAGGTTGACTTGGATGGTGACTATGAGCACCTAGAGCTTTGGCAACCACATTGTAGCACTTGTTTGTTTGTCGCATATAACCACATCAATCCCTGTGAGACAGAATCATAATAGATGGCATCAGTGGCAAGCTTGGAGTGTGAAGATAGTCACATAGTTATGTGACACATGTTCATGGACCATTGAGTGCCTTAAATAGATACATTAGGCATAGTTCGATGTCTATATTGATGAACATTGACCTTCAGGCAGATCCTTGTGGATGGAGGATGTGAGTATGCCAGCATATCAACTTAAGCATTTGGAACACTTGGATCACGGATGAGAATTTGGGAAGATGACTCGGATGGACTACTTATAGGAAATAACAGTGGATGAGGATGAGCAGCGAGGTGGATCTATAGTCCCATGGACACTTCACCGCCTCTCCCCCTTCTTCCACTATTGTATGTCTTTCCCAATAGTATTGTTGGCCACTCTTCAATTGATAAATGTAGGAATAGATCGAGAATGAACAACATTACGTTTGACCACGGATTAAGATGGTTGATCGGATTTCACTCAATCTCCCAAGGCTCATCAGTGATTACCATTGAGAACCAATCAGTGCTTATGCGAATAGTTACTACATATTCTAGGAGACTAGTGTGGGCTCAACATTATTTTTTTATCATACGTGTCACCCTTATGATCCAAACCCCTCTGGATCAGATACGCATGGTTGGATAACCTGAGCTGAGTTGATAGAAACTACCTCTGGGGAGATAGACATATGGAAATAAGCATGTCAGAGACTGTAAAACCTTGAAAATATTTAGGTTATTTTATATAGGGTTTTATAAATCTTAGAACGAACCATAAATAATATTCAATTAAACTAATTCTTACAAATTTATCATAAAGTATCAATTATAACCTTTAGAGTACAGATGCAATGGTTTTAAATAAGTTTTAGTTATTAAAATTTTTGGAATGGGACCCATTTTCATTAATTCAATAGTCAATTTTTTTAAGTTTTCATTACAAATGATATAATTATGACTGATTACATTCTTTTCTATAAAATATTAATGTAGTGACTTCTTGAATTCTACACATATTTTTATATAAAAATGACAATTCTGTTGATGGTAAGTAGAACATCAACTTGCTATTTTGTGAGCATATTTGGCTCACAAAGGGAATGTTTTTAAGAAGTTTCATTCATATTAGGATCATGTGCATAGTTGGGGGTGCCTCATAAAAATTCCAAGTTCATATAATTATTTGAAATTTTATACATTCCTATTTAGGATTCTTGGTCGGCCTAAGCCCACATTCGACCACCATGTGTCGAGCGCCACCGGGGTCAATATTCCTATTCGGGAGTCTTGGTTGGTCTAAGCCTACATTCGGCCACCATGCACCAAGAGCAATGGGGGTCAACAAATTGATTTAGTCCGACACAAGACTGCACCCTTAAAATTCTTGAGAGATTAAATACATCCCCACATGCCGAAAGGGGTGACAGGGTACATTGATCGAAGATGTCACATCATGCACATGTGATACCAAGAGGGTGAGTCAATGGCAAATATCCGTAACTATAGGCCGAGAGCCATGTAGCGTGTGTGTGCATACATGGGATTGTAACTAGATGGGCGTCCACCCTCCCAGCATATTACGAGCTTAGTATAGGCATAATTAGTAAAAGTCGAATGAATGATGTTGTGGAATAGATTAATTCTTTTTCTCGTAATTATATAACTTAGTGTTTTTATCACTAATGCGGAATTGCCTCTACAAGTATGAACATGAAAGGATGGGTAGAGATGGGACAACTGGAGCACTCTGTTATTTGACTATTATTTTTTCTAAATTCTTTTCATAGTAGTGGGATTTTGGTTCAGTTCATGGGGCTTAGATTATTCCGAGCATTTATATTATATATAAGCCAAAATATTCAAAATTAAAAGAAAATTAATTTACGAAACATTTAGTTTGTATAGTAACACTTAGCTCGTGGCTCGGAACGGGGGGGTCATTATAGGTGGTATGAGAGCTGTCTTTCCCACGGAACCATGAAAATCAATCTTGACCTTGCTGAAAGTCTAAGAGTCCAGTGTCCCAAGGGTAAAAAAAAAATTGTACAAGCATTCATTATTCTTTATAGAATTAATTTTTATTGTTTTAGATGGCAAGTATTTATGGGTGTGTCACTTACGTGTCATGTTAGGTGAACGTGACACTTAAACAAATTAGCGTATATAGGATGCCTTTACAAATAGCAGTGTTTATATAGGTAGTATAGGTGGTATGGGACACCTTTGTGATATGGATAATAATGTCATGGGACAGTGTGCCTCACTTTAGCTATGCATATGAGTGATAATGCTTAAAAAAGAATAAAAATAAAAATAAAAAATAAAAAAAATTGTAAATCGTGATTTTTCTAAAATGAATTTTTTAAAGAAAATATGAAGATATTTAAAGTAACTTATATAGAGCTAGATACAAGTATACCTGTAGCACCCAAAAAATAACTTTGGAATGCACATATTATTAAAGTAAAACATTATTAAAGTATGGTAATTTAATAATATTTATTGATTCATTTCCATAAGTTTTATGAATTGACCTTTTGTGTTTCGAGTGTATATGTATTTATGAGTTATGACTTCTCATATTTCGAGTGTATGTATTTATGAATGATGAACTTTCACCTTCGTTTTCATGTCTATATAAAGATATGCTTCTAAATTGAGAGGGGGGAACTTTTCTGTGTGTGATGTGTGTCTTTTGTATATGAGTATGTTACATGTGCATCACTTTGGTATGTGTTATGTGTGCTTCTCAGAATGTATATGTGTATGTGCATTTCTTTGTTATGCGTCATATGTTTGATTTTATGTATAATTCTATGAGAATGAGCATGTTACCGTCAACAAAATTCCCGTACATGTACATGTTATGAAAGTTTAAGTATGATGATGAAAGTAAGTATGATGTGGCATGTTATCGTCGACTAGATTCTGGTAAATGTATATATTTAAATATTTACAGTAGTATGTATGACCATGTATGTATGTATGTATGATTTCATGTATGAATGATTTTTATTGGCTGTTGTGTATGTATGTATGTTTGAATGATTTTGTTGGCTGTTGATTGATTATGTATGTATGAATGATTTTTGTAACATCCCGATTGCAATTCACTTATGAACTGAACCATAAATGTTGCAATCGATTCAAGTCATGTTTAAAGTTGTTGGTTGGTACAACTCGATCGATAAAATATATCGAAACAACCTTCTTGGTGTCATGAGATTGTAAGACATTATCACATAAGCATCAAAACACATCAAATATAAATAAATGCAAGAAATTAAATACTATGTTGAGCTCAAGTGTGTGTAGCGTTTATCTGTCCTCCCACCAAAGTCGACTTAGGATTTGCATGACCTACATATATTATATGAAAACCGTCAGTAACGAATGCTACTGGTCCGAAAAATAACTAATACAAACTGACAAATGGGTATTCCATTACCCACGGATAGTTATGAAACTTGAAGAAAGCCTCACACCGGGCAGTAAGCAAATATACTTAAACAAATGTCGGCTCGCATGTACGGCTTCATAATTATACATACATACACTGCT
This sequence comes from Piper longum, assembly GCA_032619315.1. NCBI lineage: Eukaryota > Viridiplantae > Streptophyta > Magnoliopsida > Piperales > Piperaceae > Piper > Piper longum. The sequence continues at coordinate 17,438 of JAVDBV010047922.1, forward strand.
TACGCCCTCACACCTTCCATATCACCTGCCACGGTACTCGAGTGGCAAAAAGAACAGTTAAGTTAGTGCCAGAAATTCCTAAAATGCGCTGCATTTCGTTGTACCATCATACACCCGCACTTACCTCATAGTTTGAAGGAGTACTAGTGCGGTCCATACATATCTCCGTAAGACTGCGCATACTTATATAATAGGCTTAGGGATGAGGCTTATATAACAAATTTCTGGAGCCAAAGTTCGAAAACCAATAAGGGATCTCATCCTTGTAGTTTTATTAAACAAGTGTAAAAATGCGACTAAATGGCCCGACATCAGAGGGATCTGATAAAACACCGCCGATGACGTCCTACGTTTAAGACACGATTAAATCTTACACACAAGGAGTCATGCAAGGAAGGAGAGTCCTATGGGCCTGTGGTCCAAGCTCCAAGCATATCTACAACTATAAGGCAAACTCGGACTCTGAAGCCTACATCGGAACCCACTACTAAGTTTCAAACTAATGTCTATATATAATGCATACTCGTGGTGTGTGCTCATATCATCAATACATCCTAATAAAAAGACTATACTAAATAAACCTACAACTAAACTACAGCATGTAAATCAAGACATAATAATATATAATAATAAATAAATGATAAATAAATAAATACACTCTTAGATATTTAAGTAATAATAAATATATTAACATAAATAATACTCTAATAAAAAAAAATATCGTACTTATACAATCTAAAAATATATAATTAAATACAAATCCATAATAATATACATGCGAACAAACAAATATATAAGTAAATAGATAAATACAATTTTATTAAAATAAATAGGACTAATATTAATAAGTAAATATATCATTATTAATAACAAATAACAAATATGTAAATAGATAAATTATCAATATTAATTATTCATGAGAAATATTAATAAAATATTAAATATATGAAGATACTACTAAGTACGTGTAAATAATAACACAAACAAGAAAATAATTAATAATCAATTAATTAATCAAATAAAAGATAAACATGAATAAAAATAATACTTATGAATAAACACATTATCAATAAAAATAATTAGTTACATAGTCTGTAACACCCCGATTTCAGTTCACTTAAGAACCGAATCAGAAATGTTACGATCGAGTCGAGACATGTTTAATATTATTAGTCAGTGAGACTCGATCCATAAAATAGATCGAAATAACCCTCTTGATGTCATGAGAATGGAAGACATTGTTAAATAAAAATCAC
>JAVDBV010047923.1:0-21415 GCA_032619315.1 Piper longum
GGTGGGGGTGGGTAGGTGGTTGAATAAAAAAACTACCGATCCTTGTGCCCACCGATTACCGACCCATGGCCATGTTTGATTGACACTAGGTGAATTTGGCCCTAAGAGGAGTTTTTTTTATCAAAAGTGTAATCAATCTAAAATACCCTTCTTGATTTGGAATAGGAAAATTTCCCGGGCTAGTCTCGTATAAACTTTTCCCTATTTTTCTCCTTTTTTATTTTTTATTTTGAAATTCGAAAAAAACAAGTGTTGCTTTTCATCTTTGCTTATTTCCATTAAAGGCAATAACTGCGTACAAAGGCTTGTGGTGGTAATGTAATTAATTATGCTGAATAGACTGCGTATAAAGGCAATGACTACGTACAAAGGACATATGTATTCTGATCTCTATTTCTAATCCCATCTTAGCACATATGTATTCCAAACTTTATTGGTTCTTGCCATGTTTTCTAGTAGAGAAATGGGCGGTTTGATTCACAATTTTTAATATAAGCCGTGATAAAGAAGCTTAAAAAAAGTTTACTAGTGCAAAGAAATTATTCAGAGTTTTGGCCGATCGTCACAGGAAGCAAATTGCACAAGTACATTCCTCAAGGGACTAAAAAAAGGTTGCACTTTGTAGTTCTTTTTCCATGTGTAGTACAGATCTTGTTATTTATTTTGAATGCTTCTCATTCATAAGGGTTTAATTTTCCACCCGAGCTAGAGATATCTTTTGAGATAGTCTTTCACTCGAACGTATGGAACCTCCGGGTAGAGCTTTGTAGCCTCTTCTCCTTCCTCCCCAATTTCAAAATTGGTCAGGCACCCTTCATAGCAAACATGGTAGTAATGTGTCAACCCGACCTGCTCTGCGTAGTTCTGACCTGAAATCCCAAACCAACCAAGGAAACCCATAACATGAATCATAAGCTTATGTAAATTGATCACGACCAACATACTAAACATGATTTATACCGAGCACCTTTCATGACAGCCAAGAAGTCCTCCACTGGGACACAAGTCTTGTGAAGCTCCTTGCCGATGAGTTTCTCCCACATCTCCACCATTTCTCTCTGCGAAAGTATGTTCTCCGGTGGCCGAAGGTAGAGTGTCTTGTTGAGTGTTCGTGGGTCTTCAATGGTTTTGATCGTATACGTCGCTATGTCATCCTCGTCCACATAGATTGCTACACACACATACTTATATTGTTCACCACATTCATAAACCCGAGACTAATTTAGATATATATGTATGTTCATGTATAAGTTGCGGTCATGCTTGCATGCCTTTGACATTGCCGTCGCCATGGAGGAGAACAGAGTCTCTGGAAGGGATGATTCTCCCAGGTTGACAAAGACCGCCGACGAAGTAGCCGGCGAAGCAGTTGGCGGAGACGTAGGTGAAGGGGATGCCGGCCTCCTCGATGGCTTTCCTCACCACCACCTTGTCGTCGAAGGAGATCCGCCCCGGTTCCATTGCATGGGCCATCCTTGCTGGGTCTGTCCCAAACTCTGACGGCAAGAATCGCTGCACCCAACCATGTTTAAAGTTTAAACAATGACATTTAGTGAAGCAACTAACAAAATGTGAGTATAATATATAATATGAGTCATATAATCTGCAAAGGTAGCAGTGGATAATCGAAATATATGCAATAAAGATTACACTCCTTTTAATTTGTTTTGTATATAAATATGGATTCCTTTTTTTCTATTTTTTTTTAAAATAGGGTTGTAGATATATAATTGAATGCAGTGAGCTTCAGTCAAAGGGACATTTGGGGCGATCCAAAATGGAGTAAAGTTGGCGTTGATGTTAGTAGTTGACGGTAAATAATTATATTAAATTTTTGGAATCGAATTGGATAATTTACTTCTTTATTTTTAACCAAACAAAAATTCCAAATGTGTGCCAATGAACCAACTATACCTTTTAGATATTTTGTAAGATCCACCACATAATTAGTCTTCAAAGAAATATTTAAACCTATCAATTTATACTTAAATTGGAGTGTTAAATAGCATCAGAACCAAATTGAGGCTGTGTTAGATGATACGAAAAGCTATAGATTTCCACTCGCCATTCGCCCTTGAGTTGGTCGTTACATATTTACAAGTATTGATTAAAAAAATTAAATGTTTTTTTTGTTAACTGGTATGAACTTATAAATTGCTGATATCACTAACATATTTACTTCTTTAAGATAATAAGTCTAGCGTAAATAGCCAATAAAGTTACTTCTTAATTTAAATGTTTTTTTTTGGGTTAGAAAAAAGGTAAACATATGAGTGTTGGTAAATGATTATTCAGAGGATTACAAAGGACATAGTAATCTTAATATTGTTTGCGCTCTCTAACAACAATCTAACATGGTTATAAGGTGCCTTTTCCTACTCTTAATAGAATTAGATGGTATAAGAAATTATCAGATACCAACAACCAAAGTGGCAATGTTAAGAAGTTATCAAACAAGGAAGAAGGGGAAAAAGCCCAAAACATACCTTAACATTTCCGGCTTCCTTGATGGCATCAACCAGCTTGAGCTGCAACAAGATATGGTGGCTCCTGATATGCACACCGGAGATGGCACAGATGACGACGTCCGCCTGCTTGACGGCCTCCACCAGACTCCGGTGGTCGAAAAACGAACCCTCCACCAAGTGGGCACCTCGCTCTTTGAAGGACAGCAACATCTGAACCTTCTCAATGTCCACACCAATCTCCGGCCGGTGAAGAACATAGGTGGGATGCCCCTGGCTCAAACTTGCCTTCACAATCCTCTTGCCCAAGTACCCAGTTCCACCCACCACTAGAACCCTGCTCTTCCCCATCTATCTCAACAGAACTTCTCCACCACTAGATCTTATGATCCTTATAAGCTGCCAAAGGCAATCATCTTTGGGTATGCTATATACATACGGTGATCAAAAGTTAGCAACTAGCGTACGCGTAAAATAATATTGAAACTATTGCAGACAGCAGAACCATATTTTATGAGGTAAATTAGATGAAGTTAAGGGAGTGGAAGTGACTTACAAGGCCGAGCTGCGATCTAACGTAGATTGAAAGAGATCGAGTTGCTAGCTATAGTAAAAACTGTTTATGGGTACTCGTATACTTGTGTGGTTGGTGGCCGGCAACTCGGTGTGGTGGTGCGCTGGAAGAGCAGTGTCGTTTTGTTCTTCCTTGCGTTTTTTAATGATCATCTCTCTTAGAAGCAATCACTAACTTACAAATGCTTCGGAAGTTAAAAACAAACAGAGTACACATTGCTTACACCCACTTTTTTGTACCAACTATAATTTACAGCCCCCTTTTTAAAAATTATCACTTATACCCTTGTTATTAACACCGCCTAAAATCTATTAGAATTTGATGACGCGGCCAACTAATGACATGAACAACATAGCCACGTCATAAAGAGCAAATAGTCTCATCCTCCATCTTCAGCCCCATTATGCCGGCCTCTCTCCTGCCAACCGCCCCGGTGCGTGCCTTCACATCCCCGTGTTGTTTATTACATTGCGGCCACTGCTATTCTCCTTTTGATTTTCCCTTCATTCTTGTCTTCAATTTTTAGCATTCCCTTCTCCAATTTGGCACTATCACCCTGATCCTTTTTTACTGGATGAAATTATAAGATAGGTACAGAATGATCGGAGGGAAAATTGTACGAACAAAAATCTGATAATGCCATTTTCATTAATTTAAAATAATTTAAAATTTTTGGAATATACTAAAAAATGCATATTTTTGTGAAATAATTATTAATACTAATTAATATAGAACTACTAATCAAGCGAGCCAGATGAATTTCACACTAGTTCAAACTTGATTAGAATTGACTCTATATTTGTTAGAATTCGACTCGAACTCAATTGATACACATATGTTCGAACTCTACTTGACCTTGGATCATATTGTTCTAGCTCACTCGAAGTAGAAATGGTCTATGCAACGAAGATGGTGGGCTCACGGTGCTGGAATAAAAATCAAATCATGTTAATAAAAATTTGAATTTTTTACACCTAAATTCTTTTCACTTAGCCTCAATCCTCAATGGAAAATATGAATGAATAATTTTCTAGCAGAAAGTGAAAGAAACTACACAAAAGATGAATTAAACTCCACACAAACGTAAAAGACTTTCAGAAACAAGGAAACCAAGAAAAAGTGGAGATCTCCCAAAATCTCAAACCAACTTTAAACAAAAGGATCAGAACACAAGAAAACTCTTACTTCCTCCGCTTCCAACACTCGCCCAACAAAATTCAAAATTAGAGCACCCGGTATTCATTCAAGTAAATTAACAACACTACACATTAGACACTAACACATGAAAAAAAGTGCAACCAGTGAATTGAATAACAAATGCAAAAGAGATCCAAAACAGGCCACCACCAAAGTCCAAAAAGCAAATACAATATAGCTTCTTAAAAATACACACAAGCCATAAACAGAGGAATCTTACTACTATGCTTCTAGCTTTCACTATAACAAATACCAAGAAAAAATAAAATCGAGAAAACAACACATTGATCACGCAAGGATTTGAGTAAAAAAGGTGAAGTTAAATTGTCGGCAAAATAATCAACTTCTACCGTCCAATATACTGAACTAAACCAATTAACATAATTATACAATGTTTAACAACCAAATGAATGATATCGAATCATCGGTAAAGTGTTCTCGATCTCTACACATGATCGACAAGGCAGCGACGATAGTGGCGGCAATGAGAGAAGCAGCATTAACGGTAGCGATGAGAGGAGCGATGCTAGCGGTGACGATGATAGAAATTGCGCCTCTGCAGCGTTGAGAGAAATGATTGCAGTGTTTAAGGGGCCACCAGGCTGGTCATTGAAGGGAGTGCCTGGCGAGATCGTGACAACGGTGGTGAAGGAAGCGGCAGTGAGGGCGATCAGAGAAGTGGCGCTCAATTAAGGGTTTGGTCACTTTATGTCTCCAATGGCCACGGGCATGGTGTGGCACTTCCTACAACAAACTTGATGTACATTTAAACTTGATGTATCATTTATTTGGTTGATTTATATCTTTCTAAATGAGGGTGCTTAAAACTTTTATCGCAATATTTAAGCTAGTCTCATTTAATTAAAAAGATTTAAGCCAATTATGCAAATTTTATAACAAAAATCCCTAAACGTTTCTAATATGGCAAAGGGTATATGAGAGAAAAAGGTGGTGAAATGATAACCTATTCCCTAATTAAAATCTTATGTTAAATTAATTGAGTCGAGTTCAATCAACAAGTCGAGTATGAGTCAAACTTGAGTTGAAATCAAGTCGAATCGTGTCGAACCCTATTATGCTCAAACTCAACGATCCGAGTTCGAGTTCAACTTGACCTTCACGCTGAGATAAATTGAGTCAAACACCATATGCTCATGAGCTGGCTCGCTTGATTATCAGCCATACTGAGCTCCATTTGTTATATTAGCCATTTGATGCCACAAAAACTTGCCATTGATAAAATTCTTCATTCAAAATCATCATTTTAGGAGACAAGAAAGATTATTTAAAGAGACACTGAGGGAGTGTCCCCTATAATAGAGGCTTCACGACTTGTGAAGACACCAAAGGGATCTCAAATTTGAAAGTTGGATCTTGAAGAGAAATAGGGCTTTAGATAGTAGCAAAGGGCTTTGGAGAGATCAAAGTGGATCTTCCATTACATGTGCGATCAATTATGGTGTTTGGGAAAAATGGGAGAGGGCAGTTTGCCAAAGTTGGCCAGTTGTTGGATGCCAGAGTGTAACACACCAATTCGGTCCGAACACAGATCACATAATGATGCTATATTCGGAAAGTTATTCTTTGGACTACTTATTAGACTTACATTATACAAGCAGATCTCAACCATCCAAGAGGCTGAAGACAAAAAACTTTACAAGATTTATCATACAATGCATGTTGATCATACTACCATAAGAATGTTTTTATTTTAAAAGGCTTCTAACATGAGTACTTTGAGTCACAAGAGAAGCAATAGCTCCCATGAAACTAAGATGATAACTTTATGTATGAAAAAGACCGCTCCTAGCTACACGAAGGTAACACTTCTAATGCAGTTAATAGGTTGAATATTTATAATGAAGATCCATGATCCAGTTCCGATGCTTAGTTTAGATCTTGAGTTAGGTATCTTATTCTTAGATAATGTTGATCGTACTTCATGCTAAATATAGGGGTCATGGTTACCTGTTCCACATACCTTGGTACAGAATTGAAAACATAAAGGCATTCTTCAAGTGATAGGGTATCATACCTAGCAGTCGGTCTTCATGAGGTATGAACACTAAGCTCCTCCATCCACGTTATTTCAACGTAGACATAATTGCAACCAAATACGTTTCGTGTACCTTAAATCCTCCAACATTACTTTTAGGACTTTGAGAGTTACACACTCTGTAGACGATTTTTAGTCATTGCCCCAAAGTATTACCCTCACGAGAATATAATAATAATAATAATAATAATAAAACTATGCATAATGTCACATGCACATTGTAACACATTAGCACAACATGCATCCATCATAAGGTTAGGGCACTCACCCACGTCACAATACATCATACAATCCCCTAGTTCCCAAAATATATAAGATCAAATCCTCTAATCCATAAGTCATACAACAACGTAAACCCGTATAATTCATGATACAACAAGCCACATGGTACGACCCCCACCAGGGGCAATTTGATCTGCCCACCTATGTCCGCTACTGCCATGGGTGTGCGTATATATATATATATATATATGAAAATTGTTAGTAATCAAACAAATTTGATTATCGGTCTAAATATAACTAATGATTAACAATAGTCCAAATGGGTATCTTAACACCCAATAGAATCATTAAAACTTCAGAGCATATCACAAGGCTGTAAGCAAAAGCCAAAGAAGTAAATATCATAAATATACTAGGGCAACTCGACGGCCTCATACGTACATACATGCATACATACACACATATATGCCCTCACAACCTCTATATATCGCCGCCATGGATCTTAGATGGCTCGAAACAAAGTGCCACAAATTTTATAAACGTGTTGCATCCTACTTACATTGCATTATTTTAGGGTATAAATGAGTATTAGTACAATTTTTACATCTCCATACAACTCTCTCTCTCTCTTGTTCGTAAAAATTATAAATCTTAATATAGTACTTATATAATAGGCTTAGGTTGGGATTTATATCATAATCTTTATAGATCTCAAGTTCGAAAACCATCAAAGGATATTATCTTTAATGCTTAATTAAACTACAAAAAAGTCGGCTAAATGGCTTGACATCGGCGAGATCTAATAAAATGCTATTGATGCAGTCCTATCGTCTAAATCTCGATTAAATCCTCACTCAAGGAGTCAAGTAAAAGATGAAGGAGAGGATCTTATACACATGGATGAGTAGATCTTTTTGTTCTAACTCGGCGAGCTCAACCCCGTATCGTAACAAAAGATGAAACCCGAATCACACTCAAATCACATTGACACACAAAATGAGGTGGGCTTCAACACATGCACACATACAAAGATACTTAATTAACTTACCTATCTTACTTAATTACTTGTTAAAGCTCATTAGATAACTAAATTAGGATTTGTGGGTTGCAAGCACACTTAGCGAATAAATTTCCCTTAGGGTTTAAGCCTAACTTAATCGAATGAGTTTAACCGGACGATTTTTCTTACAGGTCAAGCATTGTCCAAATTGGCTTAAAATTGAACTAGTGGGCCCTGAAAACCTAAGGATCATGTACACAAATCGCCATGGGCTGGCCCATGGGTAAACACCATGAAAAAACCACTAAGGCAAGGCTAAGGTGTTGAGAGTGTATTCTTGGGATTCACACCTAAATTCCTGGGGTTGGTTCATATGCTTGAAAACTCCAAATGGTCATGGGTAAATTGAAAAAGTTAACACTATGATCTACAATCTTATAAAATTTTAGACCAAAATTTCAAGTATTCTGATGTAAAGGAGGCATTGACATTGACATTTCTAGAACTGGTTGGACCACTATGGCTTGAGAGGAATCTACCTATCCAAAAATTACCAAATTTTAGGGTTATCAATAAGGGTCATATCCTCAAGGTATGGGTGAAAGTTTAGTAAATTTCGCTACCAAATGACTAGGGTTTGATATTCTTACAATTTGAGCAAGGAATTAAGGTTTGATATTTTCACAATTCGAGTTAAGGAATTAGGGTTTTACCTTGCATTCTTGTCTATTTAAAATTACTGAATTAATTAACTACCTAATTGACATCCAAATCACCCCAAATTTATTCAAGGAATTTACACACTTAGAACGTACTTATGTAATTTTTTATAGTCTTTTAGCAAGCTCAACTGAGAGCACAATCACCATGACACAATACAACAAGCATCAACCGGATTTATGGGCAATGTTAAAGCTCTTAGTGACATTTATTTGGCTTGGTGTTTTATTATGAGTTATCTAACACAAAATATTGTAGGAAAATCAGATCTAGAACATGGCGTAAAAATTGGGATAATGGGTGGCTAAGTCACCATAAACGTGATAGATGCCACTTTTTTTTAATCGAAAATGTAATCAATATGGGACACCCCTTATAGTCCAGGTTGATTTGGGGTTAATTACGTAGTACAGATTTTGTTATTTATTTTGTATGCTTTCTATTCATAAGGGTTTAATTTTCCACCCAAGCTAGAGATATCTTTTGAGATAGTCTTTCACTCGAACGTATGGAACCTCCGGGTAGAGCTTTGTAGCCTCTTCTCCTTCCTCCCCAATTTCAAAATTGGTCAAGCACCCTTCGTAGCAAACATGGTAGTAATGTGCCAACCCGACCTGCTCTGCATAGTTCTGACCTGAAATCCCAAACCAACAAAGGAAACCCATAACATGAATCACAAGCTTATGTAAACTGATCACTACCAACATACTATAACGAACACCTATCATTGCAGCCAAGAAGTCCTCCACTGGGACACAAGTCTTGTGAAGCTCCTTGCCGATGAGTTTCTCCCACATCTCCACCATTTCTCTCTGCGAAAGTATGTTCTCCGGTGGCCGAAGGTAGAGTGTCTTGTTGAGTGTTCGTGGGTCTTCAATGGTTTTGATCGTATACGTCGCTATGTCATCCTCGTCCACATAGATTGCTACACACACATACTTATATTGTTCACCACATTCATAAACCCTAGACTAATTTAGATATATATGTATGTTAATGTATAAGTTGCGGTCATGCTTGCATGCCTTTGACATTGCCGTCACCATGGAGGAGGACAGAGTCTCTGGAAGGGATGATCCTCCCCGGTTGGCAAAGACCGCCGACGAAGTAGCCGGCGAAGCAGTTGGCGGAGACGTAGGTGAAGGGGATGCCGGCCTCCTCGATGGCTTTCCTCACCACCACCTTGTCGTCGAAGGTGATCCGCCCCGGCTCCATTGCATGGGTCATCCTTGCTGGGTCTGTCCCAAACTCGGACGGCAAGAATCGCTGCACCCAACCATGTTTAAAGTTTATACAATGACATTTAGCGAAGCAACTAACAAAATGTGAGTATAATATGAGTCATATAATCTGCAAAGGCAGCAGCGGATAATCGAAATATAATTTTTGCTGTAATAAAGATTACGCTCCTTTTAATTTTTTTTGTATATAAATATGGATTCCTTTTTTTTTTTTTTTTTAAAACAGGGTTGTAGATATATAATTGAATGCAGTGAGCTTCTGCCGCAGGGACAGTTGGAGCAATAAAAAATGGAGTAAAGTTGGCATTGATAGGGCTGCTAATTGAGCGAGTCAGCTCGAGAGCATTTGACATTCAGCTTGGCTTGACTCGATTCGAAACTTGACATTTACATATTCGAGGTCGAACTCGAATCTTACGAGCCGAGTTTGAAAAAGACAGTGTTCGACTTGACTCGACTCGATTATAACTCGAACTCGACTTGAAATCTACTCATAGTTCGACTCGAACTCGACTCAATAATTCAAGACAATAATATACATAATATGTCATTGTGGTGTTATGGTGTGTAATATATTTTATGAAATTTTTTCCCCTAATTTTCTGGTTTTTTTGGATTTATTGTGAGTTAGTTATTATTTTTTTGTCGAGTCGAAGACGAATCAACTTTTATTTACGATATTGCCACCCACCCATTTCTTCCCCCACCTCCCCCCGACGCTTCTTATTCCCCCTACCCTCAACCACCCTCCTTCTCCGTCGCCAACACCACCTCCAGCAGCCAAACCACTGCCGATCGACATTGCAGGTCACCGTTAGAGCATCGCCGTCCATTCCCCCTGCCATCTGGCTATCGCCTGGACTCCACGACCCGACAAAGCCGCCACAAGTGTGTCGTGCTCCCATCACCGATCCCGCCACTGGCAACCATCGTCGCCGCCAACTAGTCGCCACCTTGACATCGTTGACTCCCCTGCGACCTTCCCCGACTGAAGTGGAGCTCAGCGCCGCCCATCCCAGCCGGATATCATCACCCCACTACCGACTGCCACTGTTTTGCCCTTTTTTTGGCCAGCCACCTCCTCCGCCGACCTTGTCAACTTTGTAGACGCATCGGGCTCGCTGAGCCGGTGCCAACGGTATCCCATACCACCTCCATCCCTACTGTAGCCGCCACCGGCAACAGTTGTCGGAATTATGAGTATGAGAGACTATTTTTTTGATAGATTATTTTGTTAATTTTTAATCTTTATAAATGTATATTTTTCTCATCTATTTTTTAATTTATAAACGACCAAGTTTCGAGCTCCCACACGAGTCAATTTCGAGCTCTCAGATGAGCCAGTTACGAGCTCTCAAACGAGCCGGTTAGGAGCTCCCAAACGAGCCATTTTCGAATAAGCTCTTAGAATTTAATAGTATAAGTGTATTCGAGCTCAAGTTGAGCTCAACATATAAGAAATATTTGAATCGATTTCGAGCATACACATTCGAATTTATTTGATTTCGAGTCAAGTTCGAACAATCGTCGATCTATTCGAGTCGAGTTCGAGCACAAGGTGAGTTCGGCTAGCTCGCTCGTTTATCAGCCCTAGGCATTGATGTTAGTAATTGACGGTAAATAATGGTATTAAATTTTTGGAATAAATTGGATAGATTAGTTCTTTATTTTTAACCAAACAAAAAATCCAAATGTGTGCCAATGAACCAACTATGACTTTTAGATATTTTGTAAGATCCACCAAATAATTAGTCTTATTAGTGATAATGTATTTATTTACTTAACTACTTTTAAAGAAATAAACCTATCAATTTATACTTAAATTAGAATGTTAAATAGTATAAGAACCAAATTGAGGCTGTGTTTGATTATACGAAGAGCTATAGATTTCCACTCGCCATTCGCCGTTGAGTTGGTCGTTACATATTTTCAAGTATTGATTAAAAAAATTAAATGTTTTTTTTGTTAACTGGTATGAACTTTGTGGATATCACTAACATATTTACTTCTTTAAGATAATAAGTCTAGCGTAAATAGCCAATAAAGTTACTTCTTAATTTAAATGTTTTTTTTTTGGGTTAGAAAAAGGTAAACATATGAGTGTTGGTAAATGATTATTCAGTGGATTACAAAGGACAGAGAAATCTTAATATTGTTTGCGCTCTCTAACAACAATCTAACATGGTTATAAAGTGCCTTTTGCTACTCTTAATACAAATATATGGTATAAAAAATTATCAGATACCAACAACCAAAGTGGCAATGTTAAGAAGTTATCAAACAAGGACCAAAACACACCTTAGCATTTCCGGCTTCCTTGATGGCATCAACCAGCTTGAGCTGCAACAAGATATGGTGGCTCCTGATATGCACACCGGAGGTGGCACAGACGACGACGTCCGCCTGCTTGACGGCCTCCACCAGACTCCGGTGGTCGGAAAACGAACCCTCCACCAAGTGGGCACCTTGCTCTTTGAAGGACAGCAACATCTGAACCTTCTCAATGTCCACACCAATCTCCGGCCGGTGAAGAACATAGGTTGGATGCCCCTGGCTCAAACTTGTCTTCACAATCCTCTTGCCCAAGTACCCAGTTCCACCCACCACTAGAACCCTGCTCTTCCCCATCTATCTCAACAGAACTTCTCCACCACTAGATCTTATGATCCTTATAAGCTGCCAAAGGCAATCATCTTTGGGTATGCTATATACATACGGTGATCAAAAGTTAGCAACTAGCGTACGCGTAAAATAATATTGAAACGATTGCAGACAGCGGAACCATATTTTATGAGGTAAATTAGATGAAGATAAGGGAGTGGAAGTGACTTATAAGGCCGAGCTATGATCTAACGCAGATTGAAAGAGATCAAGTTGCTAGTAATACTAAAAAGTATATATGGGTACTCGTATGTATACTTGTGTGGTTGGTGGCCGGCAACTCGGTGTGGTGGTGGGCTGGAAGAGCAGTGTCTTTATGCTGTTTGTTGTTTTTTTTAATGATCATCTCTCTTCGAAGCAATCACTAACTTACAAATGCTTCGGAAGTTAAAAAAAAAACAGAGTACACATCGCTTACGCCCACTTTTTTGTACAAACTATAATTTAGACCCCCTTTTTAAAAATTATCACTTATACCCCTGACATTAACACTACCTAAAATCTATTAGAATTTGATGACGACTAATAACTTGAACAACCTAACCACGTCATAAAGGGCAAATAGTCTCACCATCCATCCCGAGCCCCAGAGCCCCATTCTGCCAACCGCCCCTGTTTTGCCATCACATCCCGGTGTTGTTTATTTCAATGCTGCCACTGCTATTCTTCTTTTGATTTTCCCTTCATTGGTCAACCTTCTCCTTGTCTTCAATTTTTGGCATTCTCCGATCCAATTCGGCGCCATCACCCTGATCTTTTTGGACTCATCGAAATTATAAGATGAGTCCAAAAAGTACAGAGGGAGAATTATACGATAACAAAATCTGGTAATGTCGTTTTAATTAGTTTATAATATGTTAATTTTTTTGGAATATGCTAGAAGATGCATATTTTTGTGAAATAGCTACTAATATTAAATGACTGACACAAAGGGATTTGAATCGTTATACTAGCCATTCGACGCCACAAAAGCTTGCCATTGATAAAATTCTTCATTCAAAATCATCATTTTTGGAGACAATAAAAAATTATTTGAAGAGACAATGAGGGAGTGTGTCCCCTCTAGTAGAGGCTTCAGCCCTTGTGAAGACACCAAAGGGATCTCAAATCTGATAGTTGGATCTTGAAGAGAAGCAGGGCTACAAAGAGAAGCTGAGGGCTTCAGAGAGTAGCAAAGGGTTTTAGAGAGATCAAAGTGGATCTTCAAGTGCCTGTGTGATCAATTATGGTGGGAGAGGGCAGTTTGCCAAAGTTGACCTGTTGTTGGATGCCAGAGTGTAATTAATTCGGACCCTACACAAATCAAATAATGATGCTATATTTGAAAAATTATTCTTTGTACTATTTATTAGATTTACATTGTAAAAGCGGATCTCAACCTGTCAGGAGGCTTAATGCAAAAAACCTTTATCATACAATACATACTAATCATATTACCATAAAAAAGTTCTTATACTTAAGACTTCTAACATGAGCACTTTAAATCACAAGAGAAGTAGCACCTCATCTAAAACTAAAATGGTAACTTTAGATATGTGAAAGACCGCTACTAGTTACACGAAGGCAACACCTTTAATGTAATTAAGAGGTTAAATATTTTATAATGCAAATCCATGATCTAGTTTTGATCTTGAGTTAAGTATCTTATTCTTAGATAATGTTGATCATGCTTCATGCAAAATATAGAGGTCATGGTTACTTATTCCATATGCCTCGGTACAAAATTAAAAATAAAAAGGTATTTTTCAAGTGACAGGGTATCATACCTAGCATTTTGTCTTCATGTGGATCTTCATGACTTTCAGGACTTTGAGGTTTACACACTTTGTAGATGATTATTAGTCATTGCCCCAAAGTATTATCCTGCACGAGAATGTAATAATAATAATAATAATAATAATAATAATAATAATAATAATAATAATAATAATAATAATAATAATAATAATTGGAAAACTATGCATAATGTCACATGCACGCTGTAACACATTAGCACAACATGCATCCATGCTAGCCCACATTACATTACATCATACAATCCCATGGTTCCCAAAATATATAAGATCAAATCCCCAAATATATAAGTCTTACAACAACGTAAACCCGCATAATAAATGACACAATAAGCCGAGTATCTCAGAAGTTAATTTAATTGAATTGAAGTGCAAACATATTTAAGGTCATACATACAAAAGACCAATAAACAGCTACTCAAAATGCCCGGGAGCAATACTTTATAAAAAAATGAATTTACCTATAAAGAAAATATTATTAATTAATTAGCAGTCAGGTATATATTTTTTTAATTTTTTTTATCTTGGGAAAGTAGCTCACGAGTCAGACTTCACGTTTCCATGTTATTAAGTTGTGAATTGTGATTGCAATTTGACATGAAGCAAATGTTCTTAAAACTTATATGCTTGTATTTTGGTAGGGCTTCTTTCACATAATTATGAATCTGAGTTTGCATTCCAGCTCTATCAAATAGTGTGGAAATAATTCGTACCTAGTTGCATCAAGGAATGTTATTGTTTAATAGTCTAAAAACTCAAAATTTGGATTCGACTTGCTGAGTTATGGAGTGGAGTCGATTTAAAGTAGACTTTAAGCCGACTCGGAGTCATTTATAATAAAATTTTTAATTATATAAATAAAAAAATGAAATTAGTAAAAAATATTCTTTTGACATTTGAAATTGATAAATATATAATTTACATCACTTAAGAATATTAATTTATCTGATATAAAAAATAATATTCTTTTGTAATTTTTATGATATAACTCAGAAAATCAATTATTACATTAGTCATTCATGGAGTTTAACTCGGTAAGCCACGCATAGTTTAGTCGAATCAAGGAATTTTTGTAACACCCCGATTCGGCTCACCCGTTAACCGACCCGGAAATGTTACCGGCGACCGAACCGTTCACTAATCTACTAGATTCGGTTAAGCCGACCCGGATCTACTCTTTGCGTCTTAAGATTAAGATGCGATTTTCTATATGTATGGATGAATGCACAAAAATCCTGACATGCCAATACATAGATGACATGAAAATTAATTCACACACAAACACTATTGCAATAAAAATAAATACAGACAGAGCCTCCCCTAAAAGTGCAATTAGTGGGCACCCTGTCAAAATAATATATATACAAATATATATCCATATCAATAATTTCATTCACATAATATAATTTACTGTGTACTCATTTTCAAGCTTGGGTCTTAGCCCACCTATGCATTCTTTCCACAATTCACGTCATATCATCAAGTCATAACATTCAGTCATCAGCATATCATCATCTCTTAGCATATTCTCGCATCAATTTCAATGTAAATAAATCATACACAAAATATTAAACATTCAATCATCAAAGCATGTCTGTGTGCAAGAGACCTCGCTGCTTCTCCGTCCAAGCTAGCACATCCAATCAAGCTCATCACCTACATATATTATAAAAAGTCATCAGTAACGAGTGTTACCTATCCGAAAAATAACTAATATCAAACTGACACATGAGAGCATACCTCCTGTTAAACAAAAACCATAATACACTTCATCAATAACTCTCACAAGGGCATAAATGGGAGTCGTCACCCTCGAGTGGTAGCATCCCCTTTCCATCTCAATCTCTTTCCATGGCCATCTCATCTATTGCGTCTTGCATCAAATCTCATTATTGTTCATCTCAGCCCTCTACGTCCTCCATATTACTCCTAGCCTTGAGCCGAAGGCCGAGTACTCTCAGGCAGTCGCCTTTAGTACCCTTTGAACTACAAGTCCGGACATGCGCGATATTAAACAGTACCCGTAAATCTCCACGTTCTTCGGGTGTAAGGAACTAAAACGCGGAGTTAGTAGGATCCCTTGGGATGAAGTGGGTCCTCCCCCAACATCAACCCGAAGACGAACACATGTCTTATCTGAAGCCATGGCCGCCTTCCTCTTTCCATTTCTCACTGAAAACACGAAAACTATACATATATATATAGGCCTGGGTAGGGAATTTAATATAATAGGCCCAAAGGCAACTTGCGGTGGATTTTTTTTTCGAAAACATACTCGAGGGATTTCATCCTCGAGGGTTATTAATCTCGGAAAATTGTTTGGCTAAATAACCCGAGTTAAATGGGATCAAATAAAACTCCACTTAACTCGTCCTGCAAGTAGAAAACCAAACATACGATAGAATAGAGCGCAAAATAGAGACGAGTCCTAAACGGACATGGTAGAAGCTCCAAGCATGTCATCGCGCCTAGACGGCAAGCTCCTACTCCACACCTACACATCAGAACTAAATACTAACGTATGCTAAATAAATGATGCATCAAACTAGTCCTAATTATCACACTAACAATACAAACATTTATCAATAGTTAAATAATCATAAATGTGAAAATAATTATAACTCACCCTATTCATATCAATTTTATTATATTTTTCTAAATTACATTGTAACCACTTATCATGCTCAGACTACCTCATTAGTCACATAGTCCTCATCATTCTTAATTACATCATCTAACTCACCGTTTCATTCACATTTAGGCATTTATCACATCAATTCCTCAACCCTAGCATGTTGTCTAACAATCATCAATTGTAAATAATAAACTTAGAGGTAAATTATACCTTGCGTCGTCAGCAATCGGTGACGGCTAGGGTTTAGTCGTGTGTGCGTCTTGAACCTCGAATTCGGTGCTCAACGGTGTCCGAAGTTCGATCAAGTTTGACTGGGTGAACTTCGTGGAAGATCCAGTGAATTCCAACAATCCGGTTTTCGAGCTACTTTCTAGCGGTTTTCTGGCAGCTTAGTGTTTTTTCGGCGACTTTCCAGCGGTTTTTCGGCAAGAGTTGCTGGCAGCATCTACTGGTCGGATTGAGGCCGTATAGGGTACCATCGGAACAACCTCGGTGAGCCCGACGTGTCTGTGGTGTCAACGCAGCCGACGGAGGCGGCAACTTGCCAGAAAATTCCAAAAACAGAATCGCGATGGGTGGCTAGATCCGGTCGACTTGGGCGGCGATCGGCGGCGCTCTGGTCGGGGAAGGTAGCTGGGTGGTTGGTGACGCCAACGCGGCCACTGGACGGCAACGGTGATGGTCGCCGGCGGCAAAATCGGCGGCGTGAACACCTTGAGGGCGCGGCGCTAGTCGCGGCGATTCTGGCATCGCGGCGGCCGGAAGGTGGCCGGGGCCGGTCGTGACGGAAAGGCGACGACACAATCGGGCTGGGCGGCGTCCGTCGACGGTTGGGTGGCGCCGGAAGCGACAGCGGTGACCACAAATGGGGGTGGCTAGGTTTTGGGAAAAAAGTGTAGAGGGAAAAAGAAAAGGGCTCGGTGGAAAACTAGTAAATAAGTATTGACACGAGTCCGACTCGAGTTAAAAATAATAACTAGCTCGTAATAAATTATAAAAAAATCTATAAAAATTGGGAGTCCGACACGAGTCCGACTCGACTACCTGAGAGTACTCGGCCTTCGGCTCAAGGCCATGGATAATATGGAGGACGTAGAGGGTCGAGATGAATATGAATGAGAATGAGATTTGATGCAAGACGTAATAGATGAGATGGCCAAGGAAAGTGAAAGAGATGGTTAGGGGACGCTGCCGCTCGAGGGCGACGACTCCCGTTAGTGCCCTTGTGTGAGTTCTTAAGGAAGTATATTATGGTTTTCATTCAACAGGAGGGTTAGCTCTCCTGTGCCAGTTTGATATTAGTTATTTTCCGGACCGGTAACGCTCGTTACTGACGTATTTTCGTACTATATGTAAGTGACGAATACGAGATGGAAGTGCCAGCTTTGACGAAGGAGCAGTGAGGTCTCTTGCACACACACATGATTTGATGATTGAATATTTAATATTGTGTTTATGATTTATTTACATTGAAATTGATGTGAGAAAATGTTAAGAGATGATAATATGCTGATTATTGAATGAAATGACTCGATAGCATGGCGTGAATTGTGGAAAGAATGCACAGGTGAGTTGAGACCCAAACTTGAGAATGAGTACACCTTAGATTATATTCTTTGAATGAAATTATTGATATGGATATATGTATGTATATATATTATTTTGACAGGGTGGCCCCTAATTGTACTTTTAGGGGAAGTTATGTCTGTTTTTATTCAGAATATCTTTTTGATTTTATTGCGATTGTGTTGATGTGTGTGAATTGATTTGCGTGTCATTCATGTAGTGTCCTGTTAGGATTTTATGCATTTACTCATGTATATAGCGAATCATATCTTCATCTTACGAGGCCGAGAGTAGATCCGGGTCGGCTTAATCGAATCTAGTAGATTATCGAACGGTTCGATCGCCGGTAGCATTTCCGAGTCGATTCACGGGTGAGCCAAATAGGGGTGTTACATTTCAAATGATTAATTAATAACTTACAAATATCTAAATTAAGTGTATATTCTAATAAATTTAAACAATCATAAAAAAATATCACATTTAAAACTGGTTTACATTTTAATAACCAAATATATTTTATATAAATAATTCTTTAACCAAGTTGGTACTAATAGAAATGTTAATTTCTAACTGAAGTTGATTTGAACACCACCGTGAATCCTCAAAATCTGCTAACACTAAGTAAGAATCCTTCACTAATTGAGTAGATATAAATAAAGAAATAAATAAAAGTTTCTAGTACAAATAAATTTATATATTTAATTAAAATATTTATTTTAGATCAAGTACAGAAATAATTTAAGTTATAAAATATTCAGACAAAATTTTTTAATTAACTAAATTAATTTAAAATAGATAAATTTTGTTGAAAAATTTACGATTAAATGGTAGGAAAAAATATTTTCACAATTTAATGGTATTTTATATAAATTTTATGAATCAACAATATTTTTTTAGTTAGTATCTAAAATATCATCACATTTTAAGTTTGGTTTGAATAATTCTTGGTTTCTTTAAAATAAAAACTAAATCAAACAATTTTTTAAACAATTTTTATAAAAAATATTTATTCGAAAAATAAATTATAGAAAAAGAATGGCAGCCACCTCCGGTGCTATTATAACACCCCAAATCCAGCTCACTCGCGAACTGAATCGGAATGTTATATGTCATCTGATTAATTCAACCAACCCGAACCTAATCGAATAGATATATTTTTGGTATCTTAAAATGACAGATATATATATCATTATATATGTATAAGATGCAAAGAACCCTAACAAGATACTAAGCAAATGACATGACAAACAATTTGCACTCAAAATAATCACAAAAAAATTGATAAAATTTCTAAAATAAAACGGACAAACTGTCCCCTAAAAGTACAATAAAGACCACCTTGTCAAATAATAAACAATATATATCTATATTGAAGCATAATTATCAATTTATACACACAACAACGCAATCAGCTACATATCATGTATTTGCGAATTGGGTCTTGACCCATCTACTGATTCTCATTCAATGTTTAAATTTTTGAGTTGGGTCTTAACCTATATGTTGCTCACACTCAACATGTAAATTTCTAAACCGGGGCTTAACCCATCTGCTACATATGCATCATATACAATATATTCATCATGTATATATGTATCACAACATCATAGATATATTCTATGATGTTATGTCATCATATGTATCATCATGTCATTATTAACAATAGATATCACAACACATGATATATTCTTCATTTCATCACAACATCATAACTAAAACAAATGTTTTATTGTCAAACAGATGTGTGTGCAAAAGATGTCACTATTCCTCTGTCCAGGCTAGTATATTAGACTTCTGCTTCTTAACTACATATATATCTAAAAGAAAACGTTAGCGACGAGCGTTATTGGTCTTAAAATAACTATAACAAACTAGAAAATGAGAGCTGACTCTCATTATGAAGAAAACCATACATATCTTCTATTGAACTCTCATAAGGGCATCTACTAGTGAGCCACTGGGCTACATACCTGATAGCATTCTGAGTTGACTGGTCTACTAGTGCCTCTCTCGACATTTTTTTCATTTTTCTATACTATTCTATTCCTTGAGAATATCAATATACCCTAAGCCATCACTTGTCCTCCATATATCTCATGGTCGTGAGCACGAAGGCCAAGTATTCTTAGGCAATAGCCTTCAGTACCCATTGAACCGCAAGTTTGGATGTGCGTTATACTAAACAATACCCGTAAACCTCCACGTTTCTCTGGGTGTGAGGAAACTCAAGACGCGGAGTTGTCAAAATCGTTCAGAAATGGAACAACCCTTTTACTAATCTAGAGCCTGCTATGACTAGCATGTGCACCCGTTCATGGTACGTGCAAGTCGATTTCACCATTTCTCATCTTACTAGAAACTTGATAAAATTATATATATGCATATGAAGGGATTTATATAATATGCCGGAAGACAACTTATGGTGGATCGTGTTTTCTAAATCAGATTTGAGAAATCTCATCCTCAAGGGTTATTAATTAGAAAAACTATCTGCTATATGACACAAGTTAATTGAGATCCAATAAAATACCACTTAACCCGTCCTACAATCATTAAAGCAAATCACTATAGGATAAAATAAAAATGTAGAAGCAAGTCATAAACGGACCTGAAAGAAGCTCTAAGCGAGGTTGTGCACATAGGTAGCAAGCTCCTACTTTGTACCTATACATCACAACTAAATACTAATGCTTAATTCTAACTATATGATGCATGAATGCAATGAATAACTATGTAAGACCACAATTTGTCAAACAAAGAGCATAACAAGACATATGAAATCGGAAAATAAAAGTTATTACTAACATAACTTGAGTCCTACCAATAACTTAACCTAACTTGGGTTCGATTTAAATCAGATCGGAAGGCATCTGATTCGAAAAAATGGCTGAATCGAATAGTTTAAAAAATGGTGGTCGAATTGGCCGATTCAACCGATTAACGGCCAATTTCAAATTGGTGTAAATCGGAAAGAATCAATTTTCATGGGTAAATGGTGAAAATAACCTAAGTATGTTAATAAATAAATTATTTACCCATGGGTAAAAGTGAAATCAAAATTTTGAAAACCTAATATCCCTATACCTCGCCCCTCCTTCCGCCCATCCGCCGTTGCCCTTCTGACTCGGCCCTCCCTCCACCGGCGACACTTTGCCTCCAGCCTCACCCCTCCCTCCGCCGCCGCCCCTGTGTGCCTCGGCCCTCCCCCTACCGCCGCTCCCTTGTGCGTCGCCCCTCCCTCCACCGCTCCCCGTGTGCCTCGGCCTCCCTCCGCCGCCACCCCCA
>JAVDBV010047924.1:0-27164 GCA_032619315.1 Piper longum
GCTCGGCTCGTAGGATTCGAGTTCGAGTCGAGTTCGAGTTCGAGCATTTAAATATCGAGTTTCGAGTCAAGTCGAACCTAGCCGAACGCCAAATGCTCACGAGCTGGCTCGCTCAATTAGTAGCCCTAGTTGTCTTTGAGGCCAAGCTAGGTTGCATTCAAGCCAGAATTAGGCTAAGTGAGTGGAGCCTAAGCTAATTACCTTGTGCTCTACTCGGCTAAATTGGGCTATTACATGATTGGGCTAACTAGCTAGTTTTTAATTATATATATAATATATTTATATTTAATTGTTGTGTAATAAAATTGTAAATATTAACATATAATGTAATTTAAAAGTGGACAAAGTTCTATGAAGTTACAATTTTAAGCTTTCATCGTGAATTTATTAACTTTTTTCTTTAGGTTAATAGTACTTGATTCAAATGAAATTAGTTTTGAAAATAATTAGTAATAATTTATTATAGATATTATTATATTAGATAATCTTCAATTGTTCGATTTGATTAAATTATGTTAGCAAGGGTTTGATGCTAGTACTAATAATTGACAAACAAAAATATAATGACCAATGTTGACGAGTCATCGAAAACTAAGAACGCCGGAAACTGGCGGCGTACTTAAAAAAAAATTGGTCATTGGATCCATTCTTAGGGGATAAATTGATAGACTATGGATCGAAAGTAATTGATAATTAACAAGGAAAGTCTTACCAAAACAAGCGGAGAGGAGCTAGGGGTTGCTGCCTGTGTTTATTTTTCTTCCACTCTTAGTATTTTCTACAGTAACTCAGAATGATGGCTCCGCTACATATTTGGGAGAAGGGGAGCATTAGTATCTAACTACCCTTGCTTCTTATTACAACACATGCTATTAGACACAAAATTACAAATGACATCACAATTTCTAACACCCCTCTTAATTTGTAATTTTCATCATCTTTTTAAAATATCCAAATTTATCTCGAGTGAGAGCTTTTCTAAACACATCAGCCATTTACTGATAAACTTCGACTCAATCTCACCTTTTTTAACTATATCTTTAATAAAGTGATGTCTCAACTTAATATGCTTTGGCCTTGCATGAAAAATGAGATTTTTACTCATTGTAATAGTGGACATGTTATCGCAAAACATTGTACTTGCTCAGCCTTGTTCACATAAAAGATCTTTAAGAATTTTCCTTAGCCAAATAGCTTCACATGCTACACTTGTGATAAAAATATACTCAGCTTCACAAGAAGATAATGCAATTATTTTTTGCTTCTTAGAAGACTATGATATAACCTTGTTTCCCAAATTAAAAATATATCCCGATGTGCTCTTCTTATTATTTTGACAACCTACCCGATCACTATTCAAATATCCAATCAATATACCCCCATTCTCAAATATCCAATCATACACCCTCATTCTCAACTTCATACTTACATCAAAAATTTTAGTTCTTTTCACACATCAAAATTCTCATAGTGGCCATTAAATGAGTTTTGCTAAGCTTCTCCATATGTCTTGAAATTACACTAACCATAAGCACAATGTCCGGTCTAATGTTTGTGAGATAAATCAAAGATCCAGACAAACTTCTATACTTTTACTCATTGACCAATTCATCACTATCATCTCTTTTCAATTTTCATTCATCTTCATAGGTGTAGACATAGGCTTACAATTAGACATGTTAAATCTTTCTAACATATCATCCACATACTTCTCTTGAGAAATAAATATTTCACATTTCTTTTGCTTCACTTGAATGCCAATAAAATATCTCATAAGTCTCAAATCACTCATCTCATATTCTTTCATCATCGCATTTTTTAAATCAATCAACATCTTATAACAATTGCTAGCATATATCAAATCATCAACATATAAGCAAAACATGATGAAGTTGTTACCTTCTTTCTTTACACAAAGTGAGAGTACATTTGGGCTTCTTTGAAATCTATTTCTCTTCAAATAATTGTCAATTTTGCCATTCGATATTCTAGGTGCTTGTTTTAGACCATATAAAGTTCTTCAATTTGTACACCTTATCTTCTTTCTCTTCAATCACATACCCTTGAGGTTACTTTATATACACCTCTTCTTTCAATTCACCATTTAAGAAGGTTGATTTTACATCAAGTTGAAACACTTGTAACTTCAATTGAGTTGCAATAGCTAGCATAGTTCTAATTATTTCCATCCACACAATCAGCGTAAAAATTTCATTAAAGTCAATCCCATATTGTTGAGAGTATCTTTTGCAATCAATTTTTCATTGTGCTTTTGAATTGATCCATCCTCATTAAACTTTGTCTTATACACCCATTTCAAGTAAATCACATCTTTACCTTTCGATTTTTCAACAAGCTCCCATGTTTGATTTTCTCAATCATATTCATTTCTTCATCCATGGTATGTACATACTCTTTAAGCTTTATAGCTTCATCATAGTATTGGGGCTCATATGCAATACAAACAGCATTAGATTCCATAATTTCTTATAAAGAGCGCACATTCCTTGGAGGAGAATTTGAATAAATATCATCCAGCCTTACTTGCCACTCTTCTTGTTGTGTACTAATAGGTGGTGCAGGTGGTGGTGAGCAAGATAAACTTGAAATATCTCTATAATCTTCAACAACTTCATTAGTATTTCACCTTTTGCTTCTTTTTCTACTTCTACACATGGCCTCTTCAAATGAGCTTCACCATCACACACTTTTCATGTCTAATTTTCATCAAAGATCAAATCTCTTTAAATTAGTAACTTGTTGGTTTTGAGATTTAATAACCTATACCCGTTGGACTCTTCACAGTATCTAATAAAAACACATTCTCTTTTTTCATCAAATTTCCTTCTCTTTTGGGTTATAATGTGAACATATGCAATGCCTCCAAATATTCTCAAAGTACATGCTTCAGATTTTCTCTTATGCGAAGTCTCATCTAGTTTCATGAATTTTAATTTTGTCCTACTGTTAGTCCAGCTGGTTGCAGGATGGTTATATTAGTTGACAATCGTTGTTAATGACCAAAAGATAAAACAGAGATACAACTTCAGTTTGATGATGGAATAAATGAGTGCAATGGGTAAAGCTCTTCTCTCCTCGGGTTGGTTGAGTTCTTTTTATAATCTTTTCCTATCCATTTCGGCACTGCCAGAAAATGATATGGCAGTGAGAATGACATATTTTGGACTATCTTTACTACCCATTTAGCCTTTGATATGACTCATGTTGCACTAGAATGTTTATATTTAGTATCATTGTTTTTTAAACGTGCATGTTATTGTAATCTGTCTAATGCAAGGTAAAAAAGAAACAGAAAGATCAGATACTGTTTATTCTGGATTTCACTGCAGCTAATTTTGTTCAGCTACATTATTACTTCTTAATTTACTTGATACTTGAAGAATTTGGTGCAGGGACGGCCATATTAAGCTGCAATTGTTGACGGAGTTTGTTGTGTAATATATTTATTTAAAAGTGCGGAATCTAGTTCAGTACTCACAATCAAATTGTGGGCACAAGCTAAAAGATGGATTTTTTATTTTCTTTTCTAAAGCTAAGCAAGAATAGACAATTAGATTGACTCGTCATGCACCCCTCTCGTCATTGTGGTTCAAATCATCTTCCACCTGATTAAACATGCTTTCTTTAACAGCTCTTAGATTTTTTCCAAGTGTATTTTTGTGAATTTATGGCATACCATAGTTTAGCTTGGTTTCTGAGAAGAATCCAGAGTATTTTTTTTATTTTTTCTTAGAAAAAAGGCTACAGTTTGTGCAGTACTTGACTATTATTTTAGTGATTCAATGGACTTCTATTGGTGGTTGGTTACATAATTGTAGTTCAAATCATCTTCCATCTGATTAAGCGTGTTTGCTTTACTTGCTCTCAGATTGTTTTCAGTTGGTCAATAGGTTCTTCTCCTTATGTATGTTCAATTGATGTTTTATTTGTTGTTGTTGAATTGCTTTTGTGGGATTCACTCTTTCCATCTGCAGTATAAATCCGACAATATTTAATTTGTTTGGAATTTGCTGAGAACTCATTGGCTGCACTTAGTAAGTAGGCTTGATGCTGCTTGATGAATTTTTATGTACCCATATTCTACAGTTAGAAGACTCAATGGTTTAGCACATCATTGTAGTTTAGTCTTGCCAACTCTCACTGGATTCACTTGCTTGGATAATAATCTTGATGTGCACAGTAATTGAGGTCTGACTGGTTGCAAAAAATGTATGTTCTGTATCTTTGACACAATTTAACGTTATTTACAGGAAATGTTGGGTCGTGAGAGAGAAGAGAAGCTAGCAGTGGAGACAGTTATACTGTTTTGCTCATTGATGATGTGAGACATTCTGAAAACTTAGGAATTTCATCTTGCTGTCAAAGCATCTATGAGTCGGTTAAATTTAGATAGTCAAATAATGCTTCCAACTTGTATCTTGCATTAATATATCTTGTTTTTAAACATTAATAAATCAAATAAATTTACCATGTTATGTTGTGAAAGGTTAATGTTCTTCATGTTATCAGCTCTGAATTGGTACTTATCAGCTCTGAAAAAGTTGTACCGAAAGTTGTTCCCTCTGTTTCACCTGATGAAGCAAGAAAAAAATTCCATGTATCCCGAGAACAAGGAGTTGCAGCGGTTATAGTTGCTTTGAAGGTACTTCATTTTTGCTGCTTTAAAATGGGTTTTTCGTTTTCTTTTCTTGCTGTTTGTGCTTCTTTTAAGAAGACAAAATTGAGCCGCTCATTCACGTCTTGGCTGGCAGGAGCATGCTGAATTCCATGCTCAGATGTTGTTCCGTGGAGGGGTGAGATCTGCAGTAGATTGAACCAAACTCCAACATGGCCTGATTTTACTAGTTTTATAGAGTTCTTCACAAATATTCAATCTTTCTACACAGGTCATGAAAGTGGCCTTGAGCTTGTTGATCAAGAACGCAAGTATAAATTTTGGGAATTCGGAGCTTGTTGTAATTGAGAAGAGTCCATTAGAGCTTCTAGTTCTTAAATTACTCTAGAAATGTTAGTTATTTTAGCATTGTAAAAATGACATTTTTGGTTAATTTTGTTCACTGTAATAGCACACCGGCTTCATCTTGACATTTCTTGTAACTTTCAGCAATTGGTTCTCCCATTAAATCAATCATAAAAACTACTATGCTTGTCAATGCATTCTATTTTTGCATATATAAAAGAATCTTTTTCATGAACAAAACACAATAATAACATTATATAAAAAACAGAAAAAAACAGCAAGAAGGGCCCTTTCACTACATGCATAACATACAAATGAATATTTTTAATCTACTGCAAGAAGCACATTAAACCACATAATCCACGTACAAATAAATGAATGGAAACAAATTTTCTATTTGCCAGATCTGCAAGGCTTAATGATCATATCCTCACTTCTTGGAAAAGAAAGCTGAGGCTGCTCAGCTAATTCAGCTCATTCTGAAGTCAAGAACCCACCTGGATGATAATCAATGATATATTAAGAAATTCAGCTAAGAAACAATTAGTCATAACAGGCAATGAATAATTTGCAAAAACATAATCAAATACTTCAAGCGGCAGAAACATCATCAATTCGATTTTTTTTTTACCCAATATAAAAGAGAAGTATGAATTCTATGACAGGAACCAGGTGATCTGAAAGAGCTCAACGAGGTTGCCAAAAACCTCTATGTTTAGCGGAAGCGGCTAGCTATGTGCTAAGTGCAGAACTGAGAATCTTTAAAACACTAAAATTGAATTGTTTACACAATGGGCAGGCAGCTATCAAATTACAAAAATATCTTCAAATTATTGGATACTCAAATGTGCCATCTTTCTTTTGTGGAGTTCCCTATATCCATAATTTTATCTACCCAGAAAGAGCTGGAAATTACAAAAAAGTAGCAACTTACATGCAGTCCCTCAGTCATTCACCACTTGCGAGTAAAAGAAATATCTGCTCATCAGTTACTGCGCCCATTTGCTCCATTCTTCTTTCCAATGCAGTCTGGCCACCTCCATCTCTAATCATAGGCCATGCTCCCCTGGGTGTCATCAAGTATATACGGAACATCATCAGGCTGAGAACATAAGAGATTAGGAAAGAAGATTATGAAGCAGATGGGTATGTATCTAAAACAACCATCATGAATCTCTTAATACATAAGACAAACAATATCACTATGTGAAAAGGTTTATAATAGGATTGGAGCAACTATTAATCCAAACGAAGTATTAATTTTATACTCAGTCAAAACAGGTCTATTTAAAAATTTTACGAAGTAACTTTTCTTGAAATTGGGGGAAATTTTGGGAGACAAACATGAGAAAAAAATATTTCTTTTTCATCTTATTTTCCTATTATCCAAACATGTAAAAGAAATAATTAAAATTTGCATGCCATTTAATTTCATTGCATTTTTATTTCCTCTGAAATTATTTTTTCATTTACATTATTTTCATGCCAACCAAATGGCCCTTAATGAATACTATAGTAACCCCATTGTTTACCTTGAACTAAATATGCATCTCCTTAATTGAAATATTATCTTTCCGGGTAG
The DNA here is from genome assembly GCA_032619315.1 of Piper longum. NCBI lineage: Eukaryota > Viridiplantae > Streptophyta > Magnoliopsida > Piperales > Piperaceae > Piper > Piper longum. Next base: position 6,564 of record JAVDBV010047924.1, read on the forward strand.
GTTTCTTAACCCCAATGGTAGAAATTCCACTGCAAAATTGAGACAATAAAATAAGTCAACATGAAATAAAATATTTCTGCCTTACACATTTCATGGCGACCTGAAATTCTAACAGGATCTTGTCAACAATAAACTCAATGGGAACCAAGATTCCGATGCAGCCCTAAGCATTCATGGCCCAACAAAATTCCAAGATTTAATGATGCCCCTTCAGCTTCAAGAGACATTCAGCACATTTGTTATTACCAGGAATTCTCTGAAGAATTGTACACACATTATCATGGCCCTTGTAAATAAATATTCAGGTTCACTTTCAACTAAGTTGATCGTATCAGCGTTCAGTCTTTGAAAGGGAACATATTTAATATACATTGATTCCTTAATAATCAGTTTCTTCATCTCTTAGTGACACATTTGTAAAACTGTCACAAGATCAATAGAATATGACTTAAGTAATGCAGTAAATAAGTGTCTGTGATCACACAAAATAGCAGGAACTTAGAATAAAATTCAGTGCTTCCATGACCATTACCTGTTCATGAAAAGGAGAATTCAGAAGTGAAGCAGTGACTCCTCTAATTTTATTAACCCAATCTTTATGATCAGCCCCATTTTATGCCTGTTAAAAGCAGCGGGATTATTATATTGTCACACATTTCCAGAAGAAACAAAACAAAAAAGTTCTGTAGAGACCTCCAAAGTATAGGTCTTTAAGGGAGAGATAATTCTGAAGCAAAAACGAAGATCAAATTGCTCTGCATCCATCTTAATGAGATGTCCGCAGATAAAGAGTCTGACAACCAAGGTTTCTTCATCCTGAGATGATACCCAGTGTTGGGTGAATTTGAATCTGCCAAAAACCCCACCATGTTCTGACATGCCTGATAATTGATGAGAATTAGCTGCCTGTTGAAGAAAACAACAGTAATCTGCTATGCAATGTAGTTTCATAAGTTTTTGGGCAAAGTAAAAATATAAATAGCTTACTGGATTCTTGCTCCACTTTGTCCGGTAGTGGTAGAGCGTTTGATGACTGTCAAGCACAAAAAACCTCCTTTTCCAGTCCCCTCCTAAACTTGATGATCTCTTAAGAAGATAACCTTGCTTGATTGTTTCAACATAGCACACAAGAATACAAAAGGCTTTAGCTAAAGGTAGCCAGGCAATCTAAATAGTAAATTTTTTTCCTCATTCCTGTAGATTACTATTAAGATTGATTCTTTTCAATATTCGCTACCAAAAATATCCTATCCTGTTCAAATTCGAAAGAAAATGAAAGATACTAAAATATTTTGCAATGACAAAATAATAAAGCCAAACATAAGCAACTGTTAAATGTTTATATTGCCACCCAAGATCATACCTTTCCATTAGCTGTGAACTGCATCAGTGCTTGAATTTCTTTATAGGGACTCATACTAACTCCATGGAAGTTTTCACTGCTAGTTGAAGTTTCCATATTACTAGAATTCCTCAAATTATCTAGTTCTGCATGGATCTTAAACTCCTGAATTCTCCGTGCAAGCTTATCTTGTTCATTTTGGCCATTTCTCTTGATTGATGAACAAATGTCAAAACCTGATCTTATATACAAACCTAAAATTTGAACCTTTGGACAAAAAAGAAATGTTACGTATAATTCAAGGGTAAGGATGTAAGTTTCACCTCATGAACAAATGGCTCCATCTGACTCAAAAAATCATATCCCTGTAAAGTAATATATACTTCCGAAGATAGAATGTGGCATCCTTAGCTGCACTAATAGACTCCAAGAAAGCAAATGTTTTCCTTGCTTCAACATTGGCAAGGGCATTAACCTGACTTCCTTAGTATCAAAATGGCCAGTTGAAAAGGGATCCATATTTTAGTAAGAAACAAAAGCAGCACTAGATGAAAACGGCGTCTCTCAAATGAAGACTGAGAATTGCTCGTTTTCTGCACGGGGAAATTATATTTTGTCGAGTACGGAAGAAACAACGTAATGATTGCACGACTAGCTTGAAGAAACAAAAATATTGATACGAGAAACATTTATGGTAACAGACAGCTTAGGAAAGGTACATGCCTCTTCAAGGAAGCGATAATGTCTGACCGTGTCCCCTTCTTTAAAGACATGAACTTCTCCCTGCCATATGGTTATTAGAAATGAGATCATGTTTCCAAGAACCTAATTCTTTCAAGTTAAAAAACATTTGGCGTTCAAGTTTTTCTTATACAATAGATACAAGTCTGACCTGGTCCTATGCAAGTGAAGCTTGGTCCAAGTGTCTACGAGCATCCTGCAAAAAGAAACAAGCCAGAAAGGGGATATTATTTTCAAGGACAAAGCATCATTTTCTAAATTAAACATTTGTACATAAAATTAGTATATACACTAACTGCTCTCCCAAATGATCCTTTATTAGTTATCCGAGAAGATTAGTATATACAATTAAAAATATAATAACTACATGTAGACAGATAAGGAGCAACTCCAGAAGAAAATGAGAGAAACAAGAGAAGATATATCATTTCGCCATGGTAAGAAAGGGATAGATGAAAAGGAACTTACATAAATTTATTACACCCTTTTAGAAGTTTTTGATTGATCGGGGAAAACCGCCATTTTCGATCGATCGGATCGAATCGAATCTGAGGGGGAGGAGGAGCTCAATCGGTGTCTGTTCATGTTATTTACTGTCTTGCTTCAATGTCCGAGGAGAATGGTAGTTTCGTAAATCATATATTTGTAATCTCTTATTTTAGAATAATAAATCAAATTAAATAGAACAAATTAACAGTTACTCCCTCCCTTTTATTAATCATGAAACTACAATACGTCTAGATGACCTGATGACCTGTGTTAAGTAAGGTCCGATAAAAAAACCACTCAACACGTCTTACAATATATAAATCAAACCGTGATGAAGTGTAGTGATAAAGTTAAGAAGAGTCATAACGGACCGGAGGTCCAAGCTCTAAGCGTGACAGCACATCTATGACGAGCCCAGACTTCTGAACCTACGTCTAAACTCACTCCTTAATTAAAGATTGATAACTCTATATGACATGAACATGGTGTATACTCACATCAACAATAACAACAACAACAAACAAACACTCGCCATGCAAATTGAGACATGACAAGCAATAAACAAACATATAAATAAAATAAGTCAAATAAATAAAACAATAATAGATAAAAATAATAAATGCATAATTAAACATCACAACAATAATAAAAAAAACTAAACATGCACGATAATAAATAAATAATAATAATTAAATAAATAAACTCACTTATCAATAAAAGAATGATAAATAAATAAATAAATAATACATTAATCAAGAAATAATAATAATATAAATAATGCTACATAATTTTCCAACTTAATACGAGTAAATATTGACACATACACGAGTTAGTAAAAAAATAAATTTAGAAAATAAATCAGTACATAAATAAATGAATAAATATTTAATATCAATTAATCATGGATAATAACAATATAATTATCAAATATTTGAACACATCTCAACACAAGTAAATAATAACACGCGTGTGAGTAAATGATTAAATAAATAATTTATTAAATAATTAAATAAAATTTGATAAACATGAATAAGATTAATATTAATAAGTAAATTTATCATCGATGACGATCAATATACAACGAATAAATAGAAAACAAGAGATAAATCAAATAATGAATAAATAAATTAATTAATCGAAAATAAATAATAAATAATTAAAAATACTCGTACAATCAAAATAACGGAAACGACCAAAATGAACACAATTAGGCTGAAAATGACCCACGATGAGTTTCCGAGTCAACTCTGCCGAGTTAAACCGAGTTGGTTCGAGTCAACTCAATCCGGGTTAAGCTGCCTCGGCTGAAGTAAATGGGCTGGTGGGTCGTAGACACCGGCACGGGCGTGGGAAAATGGCCGGCAAGTGACGAGAACACCGCCGGAAGTGAAGACGTCTTCAGCGGCAAATGTGGCCGCGAAAGGGGTTGGGGCAGGGATCAAATGGAAGGTCTCCGTGTGGGGAAGCTATTTTGCAGTTGACCTTGCCAGAGGGAGGTCGCTGATGTCGGCAAACAGCCCGAAAGGCGGCACCGGCATGTAAATCTGACGATCAAAATGCCACTGCCGGCGACAACCGCGATGGCGCCGTTGACAGAGCTGGGCCTAGGTAGATAGCCGGTCACGAGGTGGACATGATGGTGGTCTGGTGGCCGAAATCTTGCCGGCGGGAGCCGAATGTTGGCATAGAAAATATAAACAAAAGGAACTAGGAACTACTCGAGAGGATTAAGCAATTGGCAGCTGAAGCTGAATCTTGGCAATATGGAGCACAATACAATGAATCAAGAGTCAACATATTGAAAGACAATCTGAAGCAGGCCATGGCTCAAAGTGCGGAGCAGGCAAAGGAGGGCTGTGGTGACAGTGAAGTTGATGATGCCGCTTCATCCATCGACCACAATGTTGCCCTTGCTCCAGGACTGTTAAATGCAGCTAAAACATTCGTCTACTTTTGTTTTTTTCCCCTTTTCAGAATTTTATTAATGATGTGTAAGGGCCATAACAGCCGCCATGACCACGCGTTAAAAAGTAATTTTTTTTAAAAAAAAAAAAGTTGTTATTCTTGAAAATTTTACCTTTTTGATCATTAATTTTCATTCTTCCACCGCCACTATGTAATATAAATAAATTTTATTCTTTTCTAGAAAAAATCTCTAAAATGTAATGTTAGAGTATGTATTTTATTTATTACTTACGTAGAGTACAAACAATTAATTTCTAAACATTAATTAATTTATTGTGATTGTAATCTTACACTAAAAATAATTTATTTTACTTAAAACTTTTTGCATCAACCAACATTATTTATGTATACTATAATATTTTAATTCTTATATACATGATTAACTAGAATTACACAACAAAATTACTATGTATTTAACTTTATATTATGTAGTAATATAGTTCGTCGTTGCTGCAGTTGGGTTATTTTGTCTGCTTGAAGAACTCCTCTGTTTTTTTTTCAAGTACTTGCGAGGTAATGCGTTGGGATTACCTTCATTTGTTATTTGGAGGTTGCATCTGTGCATCCCTGAGAAGTAACCATGGTCCTTGAAACAGTTTCATAGTCCACTTCTTCTGTCTAGTCCTCTGCAGATGGATGCGTATGTTTGCTTGTAAGACAAACATGATCTGTACATTTTTGACTTATGGCTTGTATTTCTGCTTGCAGGAAGATGTTTGGGGGCGAGAACAATAATCCCATGTTTTCTGTGCTCCCTGATGTCAACAACTTACAGTATAACTCTAATGCATCAACACAGCGGCAACTCCTTGGAAACTGTATGGCCTTCTTTAGGAGAAAACGAACCTTTTCTATTTTGGACTCTCGTTTATCTTTTTCTTGTCATGCTCTCTTTTTTGTGAAGCTTATAGCATGCTGTTCCTTGTTCTCTTTTTCTTTTTCTTTTTTATAGTTGCCGTGGTATATGCATAATGTATTTACGGGGATCAGTTCTGATTGAGGCGTGCTTTAAAGTAATGTTACGGTTTGCTGCAGTCAGGAGCCCGTGAATTTTATCAATAAGGAGTGTTGTAAAAAACGGATAATTTTCACCAAAGATAACGAGTTCACTGTGAGAACTATTACCTAGATGACAAGCGTGAAAATTATTATACTAAAAAATCACCCCAAGATAAAATTCCCAGGAAAGTTGGTGGGACATGATAATCCGCTTAAAAACTAACTCCTAAACAGAATTTTATTAAGACAAGTAATATAAATAGCACAATAATTAACACCAATTATACCCGAGAATAGCTATTAAATAGACAAGAAAAGAACAAGAACAAACACCAGAATTTAACGAGTTTCGGCAATTTCCTACGTCCTCGGACACTACCAAAATAATATTTCACCAAAGAGAAATATTACAAAAAGAGAAAGAACAAATTACCAATGGTAGAAAGAATAATTACGAATGGTAGAAGGAACAATTACCAATGGTAAAAAGGGAAATTTGTAACTTTGATATTACTCTTGTGATGGTTTTAACTAAGGGGGGAGTAGTCCTTATATAGAGTGGGAACTCCTCCCAATCTCATCCCACATTAGATATGGGACTAAACTTTTGCCATACAACAAGGAGCACATGACTTCTTCAAACAAACTGAGCAAACGGAACAGAGAAGCTGATTAACAGAAGCTTAAGATATCTTTAAACAATTTTTTTCGGGATGATGTAGATAAATCTTCGTGTATTCCGAATGCTAATGTCTTATCAACTGGTTTGAGGCTCTCCTATGACGATGATGAAAGAAACTCCTCAGTTACATCTGCGAGTGAAAGTATGTCAACGCTACCCGCCATCTTGTTTCTTGGCCACAATCTGAAGTCAGAGATCGATAGCCAGAAGGATGAGCTGAATCATTATATCAGAATTCAAGTAGGTCCTTTATGATTTATAATTTATAATTAAGAATTGCTCAAGATTTCAATAAAGACTCTTTGGTCGTTTATACTGAAAATAGGAAACTGTTTTCACTGCTTTAAGAGCTTTTTTTTGTTTGAAAATTACTTTGACCACGAAAATCAGATGGCAAGGCGCATAAAAGAGATGAGAAAGAGGCATATAACCACTTTTTTTAGCACAGTCGAAAAAGGAGTTGGCAAAAAGTTGCGAGAAAGGGAAGTAGACATAGAAAATATAAACAAAAGGAATTAAGCAATTAGCAGCTGAAGCTGAATCTTAGCAATATAGAGCACAATACAATGAATCAATAGTCAACATATTGAAAGACTATTTGAAGCAGGCCATGGCTTAAGGTGCCCCGAGCAGGCAAAGGAGGGATGTGGTGACAGTGAAGTTTATGCAGCTTCATCCTTCGACCACAATGTTGCCCTTGCTCCAGGACTGTTAAATGCTGGAACAAGCAGAGGGCTTAGAAGGGAGCAGATGACTTGCAAGGCATGCAGTAGGGATGTCTCTGTACTATTCTTGCCATGTCGCCATCTATGTCTGTGCACCGTGTGTGTCTGTTTTGTTGATCTTTGCTCCATCTGTAGAGTTGTGAAGACTACTAGTGTGCATGTTTTTACTTCATGAGAAACAAACTTTTGCTTGCAAAGTGCGGTCTAGTCTTTGTAATAATATCAGCCCTCATCAGAGCTTCTTGTAGGGTGATGTGGAATATGACCCCACACTTTGTTTTTCATCGGAAGCTCACTATTTTTTCCCCCTTCTTGAAAAAAGATAGCATGCTTGTTTTACTTGTTGTAGTTACGAACACAAAATTAACAGGGTGCTGCATTGCGATGAGAATGTGATAAAGCATGGTAAACTGAACAGGCAGAGGAAGAAGAGGAACAAGGATGCATACTTGGGTTGTGGATATATGTACTTAATTGCGTAAATGGGTTGCTTCTAATTTTTGGGCTTAGAAAAAGAATTCATTTTCTCCAAATGTCAATTATTATGTGAAATTGAAGACAGTAATACAATCAAACACTTCGCAATAATATCTTTATCAATTAATACATGTTACCAAATGAACCAGAAAAGTCGCGGATCTCATCGGTGAGGTGGGTGAGGAGGTGGTCGCCGATGGGGAAGTGGGCCGGAGCCGAAAATGCATGATAAACTTTAAGTTGATCATCGCTGGACTTCAATATTAAAATGCGAGTGAGAGGCAAATAGTTATCAGTGATTGGTAGTCGAAAAACAGTATTGATCATGGATATATGAACAGACTTCAAGAAGATAGATGATGTAAACAAGGCTGCCCAATCCGCCCTGCCCTGCCCTGCCCGGCCACCCACTTCTCCACCCGCTTGCCCGTCCCCTGCTTACCTCACCCCACCGCCCCCTTTCCCACCGGCCCCTCCCATCCCCCGGTGGCATACGGGGTCCGCAGCGGAGGGAGGGACGAGGCCATAGGGAAGGGGTGGCAACACACGAGAGGAGGGTGGGCGGAGTCAAGGGGTTGCGATGGAGGGAGGGGCGGAGTCAAACGGGCGGAAGGAGGGCGACGGCAGAGGGAGGGGCAGAGGAAAGGTGTAGCACACGGAGAGAGGGGCGGAGGCAAGGGGTGGCACATGGGGTCGGCTACGGATAGAGGGCTGAAGCCGTAGGGAAGGGGAGGTGGCAGATGGGAGGAGGGAGGGCAGAGACAAGGATCGGCGGCTGCGGACAACGGAGGGAGGTAGATTTTAGATTTTTAATATTTTGATTCTACTTTTACCTTTATATAAATAATTTAATTATTATTATTATACTTACAGTATTTTCTTTATTTACCCATTAAAATCAAATTTTCTCAATTTACCCCGATTCCAAATCGGCTATGAATTAGTCGAAATCAGGGTGAATCGGTTAATTCGATTTCGGCTAATTCGACGACCGATTCTTTTAAAACCCGATTCAATTTGTTTTTCAGATCGGATTGTTTCCTATTAGAGTTCAATCAGCCGATTTTTTCATCTCGGACCCAACCTATCCCCTCCCCTTAGCAGCTCTCTCCCCTCCGCATTTTCAATTCATCATCGTCATTGAATTAGATATATAGTCCCACACATATAGTCCCACACAGCAAAGAAGAAGGGAGATGCACTAGATATTTAGTTAGTGGACAGATCAATATATAAGGTACACATCTTATCTTATATAATTACAATGGCTACTCTACTGCCGGATTTTTCCAGCTCGGTATTTGTATGTGACAGTCCAGTATTTGTATTTCTCCTCTTTTTGTATCATCTTCTCCGCAGTTGACTTTGATCTACTTTCCCTCCTTCCTTTCTGGGTCTTGCGTTGTTTTCCATTTTTCATATCACTGAGATCTTAATTCCTTTATCTGTTTCTTTCTTCCTCTCTTCATTGTTCCTACATCTACCACAAGATGTCCCAAGAGGAAATCACTCCCATCAACCCTTCTATACAAGGGATCCTCAACAGGGCAATGAGAAATCGTCTACCACATCAGACTTCTGTGATTGGGGTACATCCAACTAGTTCACAAGATCAAACGCCAGGAAATTCGATTATAGCTGGACCATCTACTCCTGCTGATCCTGCACAAGTGTCAAGTACTCCTACATCATCGACCTCTGCTCAAGCTCTTCCTCAAGCTGGTGGCAGGAGCCGGATTTCGTCATCGGTCTCCATTGGCCAAGACCAAGCCTTCCATGTGGTATGCAAATTTCTTACTGAAGATGATGTTGGAATTGTTGGGATTTATGGCATGGGCGGGGTTGGGAAGACAACCCTTACAAAAAAAGTTTGGTACGAGTTTTTGGGGCCGTCTAACTTTAAAGTCCTCTCTATTGTTGTGTCAAAAATCATAAGCGTCGATCGGATTCAACAAGATATAATGAAGGAGATGGATCTGCCCTTTGAGAAGGATGTACACCCTCACAGACGTGCAAGGGATATAAACAATGCAATTGCTAGCAGCCGGAGGAAACTAGCCTTACTTTTTGATGATATATGGGAAGCTTTAGATTTATATGAGATTGGAGTTTTGGGGGAGATGAGTTTTGATACATCCATCATCAAAATAATTTTTACTACTCGATTAGAAGATGTATGCTCACAGATGCAGCCTGATAGAGAGATCAAAATTCAACCTCTAGGGTGGGATGACTCCTGGGCATTATTTGCCAAACATGTTGGGACTAAGACCCTTCATTCCTCCCATAATGAAATCATTGACCTTGCTAAAAGTGTTGCTAAAGAATGTAGAGGGCTGCCACTGGCACTCATCGCTATTGGTAAGGCTATGACATGTAAATACAGTCGTGAAGCTTGGAAAGATGCACTGTATAATCTTCAAAAATCTCCCGCGAATGTTCAAGGGTTTGAAGAAAGGCTATTTTCTATCTTAAAATTGAGTTACGACAACATACAAAATGACGTTGAGAAGGAGTGTTTCTTGTTTTGTTGTTTGTATCCGGAAGATTGGAGAATTCATAGAAAAGAGCTTGTAGAGTTTTGGATTGGAGATGGGATTTTTGATTTGGATGGCAGTTATCATGATACGCGTAATAGAGGGTATGCAATTATAGATAGACTGTCGGCGGCGTGCCTAGTTGAATTAGAAGATGAGGGCTGGCTAACAATGCATGACATCATACGGGACATGGGGCTATGGATTGCCGGTGAATCAAAATTCTTCGTTCATGGTGAACGTCTGAAATTGACAAAAGAAGAGATAAGGAATAGGTGGGAGGAGGCTAATAGGATGTATGTAATCAGAGGAGATGATTTACCGGAACAACCTCATTGCCGAAATTTGTCTACCTTAATTTTTGATACAAGGGGACTTGAGTTGCAAAATAGTTTCTTTCAATGCATGGACAAATTAAGGATCTTAAAAATGGATTATGTTATATTTCTTGATACGACATTTGAGATTGTTGGACAATTTACTGAATTGAGGTGGCTTAGCATAAGGAATACTAATCTAGAAAAGTTTCCAAGTGAGTTAGGAAACTTGAGAAAACTAAATGTGTTAGAAATACAATCAAGAGAAAATCTAGATTCACTTCCGCCAGCCATAGGACAACTTAGGGAGCTTAGAAAGCTCGGGATATACGGTCTCAAATCCATAACTTTGGAGCTTGGAAAGTTGAGTAAGCTAGAGGAACTACATCTTGTAACTGACTACATCAATCTTATTCCGAATGGGATATTTGAGCATATGCGCGAGCTTAGAAGACTGGAATTGAGTGTGACGAGTGTGGGGATATTACCGGCTGATCTATGGAATTTGTCCAAGTTGGAGCATCTACAAATCAATGGGAAAGGTATGTATTATTGGATGGACGAATGTCCACTTTGGCAGAATTTGGACAGCGTTGGCTTAATCACAGGCGGTCTGAAGCAGTTGTCCAAGTCCCTAAGAATTCTTGAAATGTGTAGTTGGCCAATTTTTAAGTGGGCAGACATAGGATCAGCATTTGAGACCATGAACGAGATGTCTGGATTGTCAATTGAGGCATTTCCGGTTGATGAAATAATAATAAGTAAAAGGCTGGAGAAGCTCTCCATTGCAGAATGCCATCGATTAGTGAAGTTGCAAGTAGGCGGGGATGCCCTCAAATACCTGTGCTCTTTGACTATCTTTGAATGTGCTTCCCTCAAACATATTATTGGCCTTGAGTATCTTGAACATCTAAAAGATCTTGAAATAGCCTATTGTCATAAATTGGAAGGAGAGCTCATGAGTCCAAATGAACCTTTGTCATTACCCCATCTACAGTCACTTTATCTTTTTTCTCTTCCACAAGTGACGACCATATGTAGTGATCATGTCTCCTTTCCTTCCCTTTTACATTTGCGCATAGATGAATGTCAAAAACTTGAAAAATTTCCCAAAGGCTTAATGAATGAGAAAAGACTATTGCAAGGTCAGATGTACGGAAGAAAGGAGTGGTGGGAAGGGCTACATTGGCAAGATGAAGACTTCAAGTCCTACCTCCTCCCACTTTTTCAAGATGAAAGCGAGTGAATTATGATCACCTTGGAAAAAAGTTCCTTTTTTCCATGGCGTCCCAGTGGGGCATTTCATTGAACAAATGAAGGGTGTCGGAGATCTACCGTCACCGGCCAAAGACATGGAGGAGGTTGTGGAGGAACGTAGAAGCTGACCCGATGGAGTGAATTAAGATCACCGTGGAAAAGTTTCTTTTTTCGAATTTGGAGGTAATCACGTATCGATTTGTCTTGGCTGACTTGACATGTAGAGGTTCAATTTCACACTGTTCATCATTCCCAATTGTAGGAACAGAGGAGTGGTGGGAAGGCCTGCAGTAGCAAGATGAAGACTTCAAGTCCTACCTCCTCCCACTTTTGGTCAAATGAATTATATTATGATCATCCTGGAAGGGTGCCTTTTTGAGAATTTGGAGGTAATCACGTACCGATTTGTCTTGGCTGATTTGACATCTAGAGGCTCAATTTCACACTGTTCATCATTCATAATTGCAGGAATACAGGTGCATGGATGGTTCACAAAGATGGCTCTTTTGGGGTTAGCATTTTCATCTCTTAATGAACTTCACCACTTTGGAGGTGGATACTCTTCTGCCATGACCACTTCATGTTCAAGCAAACCAAACTTTTAGCAGTTGTTCATGTGTGTTTGTGTGTTTTTCATTTGCTGGATTTGTGTAATTTTATCCATGCATTTAATATTGGATTGAATCCTATCTTTAATAATTCATTTTCTCTCATAACTCTTGTCCTTATTGTTATTGGTCTGGTTGCAAGCCTTATGGCAATTTCAGAAGAAAATGATACGCTGGTAAGAGGTCAAAACAATTGCTTTTTGAAGTTCCTGACATCGATGAAACTAGAAGTCTCATCTAATTTCAGAAATTTTAATTTTGTCCCAAATGTTAGTCCAGCTGGTTGCAGGATGGTTATATTCGTTGACAGGTTTGTAACAATCCTTGTTAAAGAGCAAAAGATAAAACAGAGATGGAACTTCAGTTTGATGATGGAATAAACAAGTGTAATGGATATATATATATATATATATATATATATATATATATATATATATATATATATCTTGCATGCATAACAATCTTGATGTTTGAGGTCTGACTGGTTGCAAAAAAATGTATGTTCTGTATCTGTGACACAATTTCCCGATATTTACAAGAGATATTGGGTCCGTGAGAGAAAGAAGAGGAGCTAGCAGAGGAGACAGCTATAGAGTTTTGCTCATTGATGATGTGACACATTCCGAAAACTTAGATATTTCATCTTGATGTCAAAGCATCTATGACTCGATTAAATTTAGATAGTCAAAGAATGCTTCCAACTGGTATCTTGTTTTTAAACATCAATAAATCAAATAAATTTACCATGTTATGTTGTGAAAGGGTAATGATCTTCATGTTATCAGCTCTGAAACAGTGCTTATCATGTTCTTTACAGTTGCAAAAGTTGTTCCTTGACTCCCTAGAACGAGGAGTTGCAGTGCTTATAGTTGCTTTGAAGGTACTTCATTTTAGCTGCTTCGAAATGGGTTTTTCTTTTTCTTTTATTTTTTTGTTTACGAAGACAAAATTGAGCAGCTCATGCTCGTCTTGGTTGGCAGGAGCATGCTGAATTCTATGCTCAAACGTTGGTCCGTGGAGGGGTGATACTGCAATTGAACCAGACTCCAACATGGCTTGATTTTTCTGGTTTTCTTCACAAATATTCAATCTTTCAACACAGGATTGATCATGGATACAAGTATAAATTTTGGGAATTTGGAGCTTCTTGTAATTGAGAGAAGAATCCATTAGAGCTTATAGTTTTCAAATTACTACATAAATATTAGTTATTTCAGCATTGCAAAAATGAGATTTTTGGACCATTTTTGTTTACTGTAATAGCACGCCGGCTATCTTGACATTTCTTGTAACTTTCAGTAATTGTTTCTCCCATTAAATCAATCATTAAAACTACAATGTTTGTCCACGCATTCTATTTTTGCATATATAAAAAGAATCTTTTTCATGAATAAAACACAATAAGAACATTATATAGAAAAAAAAACAACTGCAAGAAGGCCCTTACACTGCGTACACATTAAACCACATAATCCACGTACAATTGAATGGAAACAAATTTACTATTTGCCAGATCTGCAAGGCTTTATGAGCATATCCTCCCTTCTTGTCCAGGAAGAGTGCACTCACTGAGAAATCTGTCTCAATTTGTCTTGGCTGATTTGACATCTAGAGTCTCAATTTCACACTACTCATCATTCACAATTGCAGAGGTGCATGGATGGTTCACAAAGATGGCTCATTTTGGCTTAGCATTTTCATCTCTTAATGAGCTTCACCACTTTGGAGGTGGACACTCTTCTGCCATTGCCACTTCATTTTCAAGCAAACCAAACTGTTAGCAGTTGTTCATGTGTGTTTGTGTGTTTTTCATTTTCTAGATTTGTATAATTTTGGCCATGCATTTAATTTCGGATTGAATCCCATGTTTAGCACTTCACTTTCAGTTCATAATTATTGTCCTTATAATAAGTGCTCTGGTTGCAAGGCATATGGTAAGAGGGTAAAAATATTGCCTTTGGAGTCTCTGGCATTGATGCAACCAAGAAGTCTCATCTAGTTTTGGGAATTCTAATTTTGTCCCTACTGTAAGTCCAGCTGGTTGCAGGATGGTTATATTAGTTGATAGGGTTGTAACAATCCTTGTTTGAAAATATTAATCTTATAATAAAATCAATGTATTCCCCAATAATTATTTTTTAATAATACATTTATTTATCAAAAAATTGTGGGCACAAGGTAAAAGATAGATTTTTTTTTATTTTCTTTTCTAAAGCTAAGCAAGAATAGATAATTAGATTGACTCGTCATGCACAACCTCTCATCATTGTGGTTCAAATCATCTTCAACCTGATTAAACATGCTTTCTTTAATAGCTTTTAGATTTTTTCCAGATGTATTTTTGTGGATTTATGGCATACCTTAGTTTAGCTTGGTTTCTGAGAAGAATCCAGAATTTTTTTTTTTCAGTTTTCCGAGTTTGTGCAGTACTTTACTATTATTTTAGTGGTTCAATGGACTTCTATTGGTGGTTGATTACATAATTGTGGTTCAAATCATCTTCCATCTGATTAAACATGTTTGCTTTACTTGCTTTCAGATTGTTTTCATCTGGTCAATAGGTTCTTCTCCTTATGTATGTTCAATAGATGTTTTATTTGTTTGTTGTTGAACTGCTTTTGTGGGATTCACTCTTTCCATCTGCAGTATGAATCCGACAATATTTAATTTGTTTGGATGAATATTGGATATCATAGTTCTTGCAAAATTATGTTGGAGATCGAGTGTAGTTGTTTTCAATGGTTGACTAAATCATTAGAGGAATTTGTTGAGAACTCATTGGTTGCACTTGCATCTTAAGTAGGCTTGATGTTGCTTGATGAACTTTATGTAGCCATATCCGACACCTAGAAGACTCAATGGTTTAGCACATCATTGTAGCTGAGTCTTGCTAATTCTCACTGGATTCACTTGCATGGATCATAATCTAGATGTCTACAGTAATTGAGGTCTGACTGGTTGCAAAAAATGTATGTTCTGTATCTTTGACACAATTTTCCGTTATTTATAGAAGATATTGGGTCCGTGAGAGATAGAAGAGGAGTTAGCAGTTGAGACAGTTATAGAGTTTTGCTCATTGATGATGTGAGACATTCTGAAAACTTAGGTATTTCATCTTACCGTCAAAGCATCTGTGACTCGGTTAACTTTAGATAGTCAAAGAATGCTTCCAACTGGTATCTTGCATTAATATATCTTGTTTTTAAACATCAATAAATCAAAAAAATTTACCATGTTATGTTGTGAAAGGGTAATGATCTTCATGTTATCAGCTCTGAAACAGTGCTTATATGTTCTTTACAGTTGCAAAAAGTTGTACCAAAAGTTGTTCCCTCTGTTTCACCTGATGAAGCAAGAAAAAAATTCCATCAATCCCAAGAACAAAGAGTTGCAGCGTTTATAGTTGCTTTGAAGGTACTTCATTTTTGCTGCTTTAAAATGGGTTTTTCGTTTTCTTTTCTTTTCTTGCTGTTTGTGCTTCTTTTAAGAAGACAAAATTGAGCAGCTCATTCACGTCTTGGTTGGCAGGAGCATGCTGAATTCTATGCTCAAATGTTGTTCCGTGGAGGGGTGAGATCTGCAATTGATTGAACCAGACTCCAACATGGCCTGATTTTACTAGTTTTCTAGAGTTCTTCACAAATATTCAATCTTTCAACACAGGTCATGAAAGCGGCCTTGAGCTTTTTGATGAAGGATACAAGTATAAATATTGGGAATTTGGAGCTTGTTGTAATTGAGAGAAGAGTCCATTAGAACTTATAGTTCTTAAATTACTCTATAAATGTTAGTTATTTCAGCTTTGTAAAGATGAGATTAGCCACACGATTTGTCGGCCGATCCGAATTTGTGTCTCCCGATTTGTCGGTCGGTCCGTCCGAAGTTGGCCCAAATTGGTGTCATCTAGAACCTCATGAAGACATGTTGACTCCGCATGTGGTGAGGGGGAGATGATTCGGGTGTTGTGATGTGTGAAGGGGAGAATTGTTGGGTTAATCCCACATCCCATTTGGAGGCAACCGGTGACTTGTATATAGGCTAATGGAAAAGCCTTAAGACTTGTATATAGGCTAATGGGAAAGTCTTAATTCTTAAGCTAGCTTTTGGATTAAGAGAGGCCCATGAACTTGTTGCAAGTCACTTTTGGGGCTCGAAGGGCCCAACACATTCTTCCTTCCAATGCAGTCTGGCCACCTCCATCTCTAATCATCGGCCGTGCTCCCCTGGGTGTCATCAAGTAACATCATCAGGGTGAGAACATAAGAGATTAGGGAAGCAGATTACGAAGCCAGATGGGTATGTATCTAACACAACCATCATGAATCTTTTAATACATAAGACAAATAATATCATTATGTGAGAAGGTTTATAATAGGATTGGAACAACTATTAATCCAAACGAAGTATAAACGTTGTACCTAATATAAATGGATATTTGACTGGTAAATTAACTAAACAACAAAATCGGGGGTGACAAAATAGCAATTGTGATCATATCAGCATATAAATATTTGGCATTGTCAGACTGGATGCCTAGAACAAGTACGTTACCTTCAAAGTAGATATTTCGCATATGAATCATTTCCCATGGCAACACAATGATGAAGAGGGGCTCTTCCATTAAAATGGCGCCGATTAATATCTGCACCAAATTGTAAAAGAAGTTTGATTAACTTGGAGGGATACGCAGTGTTTTTTCTGAGATAGAGACACCTTTTTTGTGATACTTAACTATAATCTCCTATTTGGAAAATTGAACAGTATGTCGACAACATGCTTATTGTGAAGCCTCCATCTGCATCTGAACATTCTCTGGCGGCTTATCATTCCAATACGACTTATGATGACTTGGGAGTTGGTGATACTTGTCATTCATGTGACGTACAGGACAGAATGAATAATATGAGTATTGATAAACCCCGATCCACAGGCATCTCATTTGATAGAATCAGGCAATGCTGATTCTTGTCTTCGATGTTGATCCTACTGCATCTTGCCTGCTATGGGGAGGATCTTGCTGTAATGGAGCTTAGGGTTTGTTTGGCTGTTATGAAATCATACGAAATAAATGTAAAATTTTGTGATAAAAAATTTCCTTGCGAAAGACAAAAAGAAATTGCGGAAAATTTTGGGAGATAATATGGGAATGAAATATTTTATTTTCATCTTGTTTTCACTTCATTTCATTGCATTTCCATTTCCTTTGAAATTGTTTTTCCCTTTACAATATTTTCATGCCAACCAAACGGACCCTTAATAAATATTATAGCAACCTCATTGACTACCTTGAACTGAATGCACATCTTCTTAATTGAAATATTATCTTTCAAGATATGCTTTTTAATCCCAATGGTTAAAACTCAACTGTAAAATTGAGACAATAAAATAAATCACCATGAAAAAAAAATATTTCTGTCTTATAAATTTTATGGCGACGTGAAATTCTAACATGATCTTGTCCACATCAAACTCAAGGGGAAAACATAGTAGACACATTCAACCATAAAATCCACTGGTATTAAAAAGTAGGATACTTCTCCAATAACTAATTCCATGATATTTATATTAATAGGAAGTCCATCATGCAATACCTCACATCTTGGATTTGAAGAACTTCTTCCCATACAGAATTGCAAAAAGTATTACCCAGGGCATGAAACAAGTTCAAGATGGTGGGTTCCCAAACTCTAACATCAAGTGTGAGTGATCTCACCTGCACATATATATTTGCTTAGGCTGACTTAAAACTAGCACAGAGTTCTAAATAAGATAGATAATGGATACTTTGTTTACACACTAATTTCTCACCTATGAAATATAAACTTCGAGATTCGGATGCATCCCTGAGCGTTCAATGCACAAAAAAATTCCAAGATTTAATGATGCCCATTCAGGTTCAAAAGCATCACATTCAGCGCATTTGTCAATTAATACAGGTTACCATATAAACCAGAACAGTCGGATAAATTGTAAAAAATATTCACATTAATGGCTTCAAGAAAGAATAAAAACAAATTCGGGCAGAATTTGTACAAACAATAAAGAAAATTTAGTATCGGGATCGCAGAGGAGCAAAAACTTCTCACGTGTCCAAAACTTTTACGTCTGCTTAATCTTGGCCAAATATTCTAGTAAAGAGTTGGCCTTCCCCCTTTGCTCTATCAGTACCATTCCTTGAAGGCTCTTTAAGAGGAATTACAGCAGCCAATCTTCCGATGCAAGCCAAATTTTCGACCTCTTTCTTACACAGAGCAAGTAGAATTGCAGCAGCATTCTCTTTACTCCTAGGCATCCCAGTCCAAAGAAGGTCTATAAGAACTGGAATGGCATTAGCCATTGCAATGGCCACCTTACCATCTCTCTTGATGGCTTGCGAGCACAGATAAAATCGTCAGAGCTTCATCCACCATACCATCACTCGACTCGGTCAGCATGTTCATCAGTGGACCCAGAATTCCAGCCCTCACTGCACGAGCTTTGTTCCCCTGATAGATGCAAAGGTTGAAAGAGCTGTAGCTGCATCTTTCTTTCCTCTTGAACTTCCTCTTTGAAGTAGATCTACTAGAGCTCACCATATGCTCCAAGTACCATCTTATTCTCATCTATGAGAGGTAAGCTAAACAGGGTGGCCGCAGCATTCTCTCTCGCTTCCATGCTTCCTCTTTTAAGAACCTCCACAATATGAGGAATCGCTCCAGCCAACATTATCAAACTTTTATTGTTTTCATATATGGAGAGGTTAAGAAGAGAAGTAACTGCATGTTCTTGCGTTCTCAAATCATCTACAGATAACAGATCAACAAGTAGTGGCATGGATCCTACCTCTGCTATTAGTAATCTGTTGTCGCTACTCCTCTTGGCGAGCAATCGAGTTTCTGAGGAAGCAGCTCTTTGCGCCTCCAGTGAGTTGCCAAACAGTTTTCTGACAAGCGTGTTAATGACTGACCAATCCCCACGTACATCCTGGATGGGGCCATCACTGCTTCTCATTCTACCAGTAGTTGTTCCCAGAGGCTGTTCAATTTTGTTCGTTTCACACGATTGTTGGATCAAACTTCTCAACACATACTACGGTGTTAGCGTCAGATTTTGAAGCATTTGTTTTGGATAAGTTTTGTAGCCGCAGTCAATCCATTTTTTAATTGAAGAACGCTCATAAGCCTACAGCACCAAAAACAAACATTGAGTGGTAGGCATGCAAAAGACACTTATTTGTTCACTAGTAAAGAATGAGTTCATTCATGTACTAAGCTATAGAATCTAGAATTATCATGTTAAACATAAAGGCCAACAATCACTATTCTGGCACTAAAAAAAATAGATTTTCAGGCTCATTACATTAAATAAAACAAATATATGCTTAGAAAATGGAAGCATAGTTCGTGTAGCAACCCACGCTTGTTCCTTCATTCATCTTCATTAAAAACATAGATTCTCTATTATCCAAACATCCCGATTGATCTCAAGACCTCTTTTTGTGACTTGCGCACTTCACAGGTGCAATGTACAAATGCATGCCTCATACAGCTAATCATACCTGTCCAGTGGCAACGACAACAGAGAAGGTCTGCAGGAACTGAAGGAACTTCCGGTTTCTTCTCATCCATAGAAGCTTCATCCAAGTTTGTGGTATTTGAAATGGGTTCATCTGCTTCATTTTTGTCAGCCGATAAAAATTCTGACAACGATCTTCCCTGGTCCACATTGGTCACAATCTCCCCAAACAGCTTCTAAAATGAACTCGGGCATCATTTCAAGATCGGACCTTTCGCTACCCAAATCCTCAATTTGGACAGTTGTGAGTAATTTCGTCAGTAAGCTCTCTCCAATTCCACCTGTTCCACAACCACACGATCAAATTCAAACCAGAGAACACAATCACACGATAAAACATGGCACATCTTCATTCCTCGACAAAATTGAGGCCATGAACTGGTCGAAGATGTCAAAGCCAAAATTAAGAGTCCAGGCAAATTGTTTTGGCCCGTGCATGTGGTAGAAGGCATGCATCAGGGTGTTGCCCACGATAAATTTAGGCCCATGAGTAGGGGTGTAAACGAGCCGAGCCGAGCCGAGCATGGGTGTGCTTGAGTTTGGCTTGATATAAAACGACCCGAGCCGAACTTTAATGTAAATGAGCCGAGCTTTAATGTAAACGAGCCGAGTCGGGCTTGTCCAAAATTTATGGTGTTTGGGTTTGGTTCGAGCCGAGTTCGAATCGAGCTCCAGTCGAGCTCGAGCTTAGCAAATATTTATGTGCTTAACTTATATAGGATCAAAAAAAATTTTAAACACTATATAAGTTCAATGTGACCTTAATAGTATTTACGAGGCGAGCTGAGCCGAACATTTTTTCGAGTTTAAACACATCGAGTTCGAGTTTCGAGCCGAGCCGAGCCGAACACTCCTTTGCTCAAGCTCTATTCATTGTTCAACGAGCTTATCCATTTCGAGCCGAATAT
>JAVDBV010047925.1:0-15591 GCA_032619315.1 Piper longum
TTTTGTGTTTAAATTAATTATGATAACTTTTAATTGATCAACCTATCTACTTTTAAAGGAGAAAAAAAATTCTTCTTTTTTCTTAGGTCAGTAAATAAAAAAAGGATATAATTTTAAATATTTTGTAAATAATGAACGTAATATTAATTTTTATATGAAATGTATTAAATATAAATACTTTTAAATAAGATTGACTACCTTAAAATGTTCATATTATTTACATTACTTTTTTTATTACCAAAAGTCCAGACATTGTACCAATTTCTGTAAAAAAAAAAAAAAATCACTTAGTCTTTAAACCACCCTCACTTCCCCTTCCCACCCACACGCGCGCGCGCACACACGTACACAACCCACGCACATCGGCCATCGCATCACCCCCTCTCCCACTTCTCCACCTCCAAACCCTCCGATCAACATCCTCCACCGGCGATGGCGAGGGGCACCTCCCAGTCCCAGGCCTCCTCCTCCTCCACCTCCCGCCCCACCCCCGCCGGCCTCGCCGCCGCCCGCGGCACACCGGCAGCCTCCGCCGGCATGCGCCGCCGCCGCCTCGCGGCTCCCTCCGCTGGCGGGGCCTCCGGCGGAGGACTAGGCGGCGGCGGATCCAACGTCCTCCGCTTCTACACCGACGACGCCCCCGGGCTCAAGATCTCCCCCACCGTCGTCCTCGTCATGAGCCTCTGCTTCATCGGCTTCGTCACCGCCCTCCACGTTTTCGGCAAGCTCTACCGCTTCCGCGCCGCCGGATCTTCCTGATCGGCTCGAGGCCTCCATGGATCTTCGTCCTTCCCCCCTCCACCACCTAGGGTTTTGATTTTCTTCTCTTCTTGTTTTTTCGTTTTTGAAAGGCAATATGTAGCTCTTTTTTAGATTCGGTCGATCTCCTCTTCTTATATGGATTGCGGTAGATTTGGTTTTGGGTGTAATTCCATGTTCCGCGAATCGAATCGGTCTCTCTTGCTGGGATCATAACAGTAAGTAGTTTGTTTAATGGTGGCTATTTTCTGGATCACTGGCTTCTAATCGCAGATTTTGGATAAATGTTTAAATGATATTTATTTGATGCGGTTCTGCATGCATGCATAATTGTTTGGTTTGTGATAATCTACAAATGATAATTAAGTATTTCTTCGTTTCTTGCTTATATCCTGCACGATGAGATAGATATCAGTAGTGATATTGATTGGACGAAATATGATCGATTATATCCAGCAGTCTCTTATTAGGATTTTGCTGTTGTCTCATGTTTGTTAGAAGGTGGGTATTGCAATTATTGCTTGGCTCATATTGTAAACAATGGCTATTTCTGATCTTTTTGATCAGATTGAACTCTCGGATCTTTGTACCCTAGCGTTTTGGTTTTCTTCTCTTCGTGCTTTTTTGAAAGGCAATTTGTAGTTCGGTTTAGATTTACTTGATCTCCTTTTATTATGTAGATTGTGTTAGATTTGGTTTTGGGTTTTATTCCATGTGGCACAAATCGAATTGATTGAGCTCGTAAGGTTTCTTGCTGGGATCATATAATAGTGGTTATTTTCTGGATCACTATCTTTTAATTGCAGATTATTGCATATTTTTAGGGTGGATGATTAATTGATGTTTGGTTGAGGAATTTGTTTGATGTGGTAGTGTATGCATTATTATTTAGTTTGTGGCACACTAGATATGATAACACAATTATCTCTCTATATCCTGCATATGTCTTGCATGATGAGATAACAATGAGATAAACCATTTTAATGATCCATTCTTGAAATTTCTTTGCTGTGGAATCATAGTCAGCCTTTTCTATCTGTCTATTTAAATCTTGAATTGTTGTTTCTGTTTCATCATCCCGTTGTAATGTTTTTTACAAATCTGCTCTTCTTTTTTTGAATGAACAAAATGAGATTGTCTTCTAATGAATATGTTATCTGTTACTTTTGATTGATTGATTTAATACATATGATGATTTAGTTGTATGGTTGTTTAATCTGAATGAGTATACGTGTGACAATTTTTTGTTGTTTAACTTTTATTTGCATTTTTTATCATCTATGATATAGAATGTATCATTTTTTTTTCTTCTTTTTTTTTCATGGTGTTTCTATTTTTCTTTTTGTTGGTAAAAATTTGGCAAATGAGGTTGAATTTGGAAGATATGTGATCTTGTATGTATATTGAGACATCTTCCAACTTAGTTTCATATCAGACGTCTATCAGAGTGAGATTCAATATATAAGAAGTGGGGGTGTGCTTATAATCTTTAATTTTTGTTAACCACGTTTGAGGAAATTATTAGGCCCATAAATTTTGGGCTGCGTTGTTTCAAATAGTATCAGAGCTACCTGGGGACCATATTGGATGTTGGAGACCGGATGTGGGTTAGATTGCTGGATTCGGGTTAAGCGTATGTGGGATGGGTTGTTAGCCACCAGCCGAAAGGACAAAATTTCTTGCGGTGAGTGAATTGTGACATCTTCCAATGTAGTCCCTCATCCAATACCTATAGGGTAAGATTCAATATATAAGTGAGGATGTATTTATAATCAATTTTGATTAACCAATATTGAAGAAATGATTAAGTCCATTAGTTTGCAATTGGGTTGGGCTGTTACATGTATCTCTTTTAGTTGCTTGGGAGATGGGAAGGCTCTTATGGGTGTATTTGGAAAGAATCATTGTGTCATAGTTGGAAGTTTGTCAGTGGGAGCTTTGATTGAACCCTGAATTGGTCTTTTTCCTTAAATATTTGTGTTTTAGGTAGTTTTTTTTGTAATTATTTTTTACATTTGCAGGTATTTGACTATAAGTAATTGTATTTATTATGTTGGGGATCATAAAGATGATTTTTATTGATTTGTGACTGAGATTAGAGTCGACTAGTGTTTGGCTTATGAGATTTGGTAGTTGATGCTTATTTTAATTTGAACTTTGATTGAGTTTTTTTGCTTAGAACGCTGAGGTTTTGATATCTTGTTTAATTTTGTATAGTGAATTGCTTGTTTTGTGTGATTTTATTGTCTATGGATCATGTTGGTTTCATCTGGAGTTATCTACATCAGTGTGGCTTCTTGTTCAGAGGCTTTCTTTTCTTCTTTTCGTGTCACCTTAATTATGCTTGTGAGAATTTGCTTGCTGGTTGGATTTTGCTTACTTGTGGCTTAGGAATTATAAATGTTGACTGTTGATGGTCTCCAATACTGTATTTGCATATTCGTCTTGAATGAAGTTTGTATTTTCAATTTATGCTAGGACTTTCATCCTCAGTGTTTTTTGGGTACATCTTATTTATGATCAGATTTGAAAAGCCCTTTGAATCATATATCATTCGGTTCTCTTGTGGTGGATTATGATTTGTATGTGCCGTATAAGCAATTGTCTTTTTTATCGCCTACTCAGCTCTGTAGCTTGGTCAATGCCTAGTTTATCTGGCATACACTAAGTTTAGATAACCACTCGGGTGAATTTCTTAGTTTCATAAAAACCCAACTCGCTTTGGAAAAGAACAAGAACTCAACCATGTAGTTCTTTTCTGGTCAAAAAACCTTGCAGAACAAGAGTCTGGCTTGGCGAAAGGAAGGCCTTGACTTGAATCACCGGAATTTGCAATATCTACTCCAAAGTGGTCGTTATCTCTCATTTTTTGTCCCCCCTTTCGCGTTAGACTAAAGAACTGACAATGCTTACATGTAGATGATGTTCACGTCCCAACTGTATGGTTTCTTCAACTAGCACCACCTTTCCATGCTGTTAGACATGGGCAATCCCCCCTACGACCAGAATGAAACGTGGGCAGGTTTTATTCTCCGATGGGCTGGTCGGGAATCTGGTGCTAACTCTTTTTTAACCATCACCAACTTTTCTTCTTAGAAATAGTACTTCAAACCACAATTGTTTAAATGGGCTGTACAGTTCAAGTCCAAGCTCCAATCACGGGTGGACAGATCTAATCCCTCTGCATGTGAGAGTGAGCCCGATTCTGGTGGTTCCATCCCCGGTAACGTGGAAGACGCGAATGTGGAAGATCCCTAGAGACAGAAAATGTACCAGCTCAGCGCAACATTTACCCTGAGTTTTGATAATGGCAAAAGTGATAAGACAAAAAATTAGAAAAAAAAGCAAAAAAAAAAAAAGTTGATTCTAATGGAAAAAATGAAGCCGTGAATTTGTTTTGTTGCCTATCATAATAACTTAAAAATACAACTTCGTTTTATTAAGGAAGGAAAAAAAAAAAAACAAAAAGAGAGGACCATCACTCATTGTGAGTTCATAATGAGACTTCTACGGAGCATCCAGATATTATTTTCCCCTTGTACTCCAACTCCTTTGGTAACTTCTCAGCCTTCCAATTAGAGAGAGACTTGTTATCTCCTCCCAGTCTCAATATATAGAAAATGTCATCCTCCCAATTCCTCCAATATAGTTTGGCCAACGAGGCCTCATTTCCATGCCATCACGCATGAACCATTTCCAACCTCTGCCTCTGATGGCAGATCGCATTCCAATCAACTCTTACCTTCGCTTAGTACGTTCAACTTCAACGTTCTTAACATTTCTACCGGGAAGCACCACATACCGGCCGGCGAACCCTGGGCCAAGATCACCAAAGCTTCCTAGAACCCAGGCAGACGAGGAGCGCGATTGAGGAAAACAGCCGGTGCAGGAGCGGCATGCGCCGGCGAGCACGTCGTAAATGTGGTCATCCTGGGGCTCGCCCATGCTCCCCTTGCCGACGGCCACAATGTGGCGGTCTGCCCCGAAAATCCGGTAGGAGATGGGCTGCTGTCCTGCGGTGGTGGTTTGGGAGGCGGGAGGCGGCGCCATCGGCAGGACGTCGGGTTGAAGAGCAGGAAGATATTCTTCGTGCTTCCTGATCTCGACTCGTGGGAGAGTAAGAAAGCAAAGAACGGCAGGGCGTGGGCGCCGGTGAGACGGCCGAGGCGGAGGAAGTTCGGCGAGTGGAGCTCTTGACTCCAATGGCGGCAGACTGAGGCGAGGTCGGAGAGGTGGTGGGAGGCGGCCCTCACCAGGCAGTTGGTTGCCATCGTTGGGGAGTCCGGGAATGAGATCTTGCTCCACGGTTGATGTCGACTGCTAAGAACCCACGTGATGAAAATATAAAAATAACGGTATAATAAAACCCTAATATTGAGCTCGCTACTTTATAGTAGAAGGAATGAGATCCCCCTTAAATTTCAATGATCGATAAAGGCTAATGATGTTTCCTAGAGATGAAATTCATAATCTCAGTGATTTAGTTAGTTATTTTTACTATGTGTAATAAGAAACTAATTATAACTTCCGATAGCTTCCTTAAAATCACTAGGATTATCCATTTCATCAAACATCACTAGCCTTGATTAAATATTAAAGGAGCCATTTCTCTTATTAACTTAGCTTATATAAGAGAAGTGATTAGCTTATATAAGAGAAGTGATTAATTCATTTCATTATAAATTATAAAATAGTTAGAAGACATATGAAACTTAAAAGGACTTCATTAAAAAACTATTAATATTTTCTAGTATAAGAAAGCCCATCAGGAGCCAGATTTTTGTGACCGGCGTAAGTGGTCACAAATTAGTAACTGATTTCCTACCACGTCGAAACAGTATTAATTTGCGACCTCCTGGAGACCGATAAATGCAGTCACAAAATTAATTAAAAAGTTCAGTAACCGCGTTATGACCGATTAGTGACCACTATTTTTGTAACCGGGATATACGGTCGCTAAACGGTCCCAATTTTATGAAAAATCGCACGTTTATAATTTATTTAATTTTGCAACCGTAAATGTTGGTCGCAAGCCAGTCGCGAAAATTCATCACTTTAAAAAAGGCTGAAGCCCCCAAATAGAGCCCTAGCTCCCAAATTCGCCACCGACCACTGCCCACCACCACGTTGCCGCCGTGCCTCTCCACTGTTGGAGTGCACCGCCGCTGTTGCTGCTGTGCACTACTGCCGCTATGAGATTAGGATTGTGTCGATGTGACTTGCCGCTTCGTCCTTGCTGTTGGACGTCGTCGCCACCGCCGCCATGCCAGCCAATGGCTCCTCCTCAGCCCTCCTCACTGCCAGGACAGATGTTTAGGCCTCTTAGATGCCATTGAGCAACAAACTAGTGGGCGACAACCACGAAGACCGAATAGACCACATATGTTGAGGACCAATATCCGGTTAGTAGACCTATTTCATCCAATTATGGGAAGGTAAAATTTATGATTGCTTGTCTATATCTCCCTTTATATACAAAGTTATTTTTTCACGTTTTAATTTTGTTCTGCCTATAGGCTTCTTCATCCATGTATGCCAAGATAAATCAGTGTTATAATTAAGGTCAGATTTTCTTGAACGTATATGAGGTGGAGTGACGTTCTACTAGATGTCAGAGATTTATGGTGTCAAGAGTGGAAGATAAGTCATATAAACGCGCAATAAAGACTACTTACAATTAAAGAATGTATCAATTAGTAATTTACTTGTAAGTTGTCAAGTTGGACATCTGTTGATATAATATGTAATATGTGTTGTAAAACTTGAATTCAGATGACTCAGCATTGCTTCTACTCGGCACATAGTATGTCCTTGACGAATATAAAGGCATATCTGACCATGAAAGATGTTTTAAGCATATAATATGGATTGTATACGGTATTAGGAGATAACAAATATGTCGATATCATTAGTCACAAACATTTTGTATACCAATGAACTTTTTGTCGGCTACATATACTGTGAATTTATCTTAACTGTATTGCATACTTATTTTGTAAAAAATCATTTCAAAAGTAAAAAGTGATATTCAAGGTAGTTAGAAAAACCTTTTAAACTAATACTCGAAATGATGGAAATAGTGTTTGCATAATTGTCAATTCCAAAAAAAAATTTCCAAAATATAATTATTACAAACTTATGTATGCGAGTCACAAAATTACAACATTAGGAATCGTTTAGTTATCTTTGACTTCGAGTCTGTCTCTTCGAAACCTCCTTCTACGAAGGCAAACCTCTTTATGAAATGTCATTGGAAACTTGCCCATGAATTAGAGAAGCTGATACAAGGAAGTGTCCTTTTGTCTCAATCTGGATGCGAACAAATTAGAAAAATATAGACAATTGAGAATTAAAATTTGCAAGTAATTGAAACTACATGTAGATTGTGTTCTTGTATCGATTATGAGATAGCATATACACACACTAACTATAAGTCATTGTCTATAGCGATTATAACAAGTAAACAAAAAAAAAAATCTAATTTTCATGCCCTCCATACACCTACCCACCTCTACCACAAATTCCTCCAATCCCTACAACCCAAAGATCATTGTCGCTAGCAATATGATGCTTCCCCACCACACCCCCGCCTTACCGCCCCACCGCTGGCATCCCTCTCCCTCGACACTATCCCCAACAATGGCGACTATGTGGTGGTTCCATTGAAGGTCGGGTTCAACCCGTACAACTGTTGCACCCCTTCCACGTTATCGGTGACGAGATGCAGTGTAAACCATCACTCATCATTTGGTGTTTTTGTTGTCTGTTTGGCTTTGGTTTAGCTAGGTTAGTGCTTGACCTGTCTAGTACGATAGTGTTAGTGCTAAGTGACTCCTTGTGTGTTGTTGTGGACTTGGGCATTGAATGTGTCCGCCATTGAGTTTTATTCTAGCAGGCCCAATTGGCTTTGTTGTTACTCTGGGTGCTCAGTTAGCCTAGTGTTGAGTGTCCTGTTATATTTGTGTCGCATACATCCTTGGCATACCCCCGAGCCCTAGTCGCGTGTTAGAAGCCTCCTGGACCTATTTTCTTTCCTTTCCCTTCTCCTTCTTCTCTCTTTCCTCTCCTTTTTATCTTTTTCTTTCTTTTTCTTCTTGTCATGGCTAAGTACTAGCGCAAAGGCCCTGTCCCAGCACCCTTGCGCCCAACAGGTAGATGTATCAGGTAGCTTCCCAACGCTAGAATCAAAAAATATTTTTAAAAACCTAGCTATCAACCCCCAAACCCTCTCCTTTCCTCTTTTCCTCTTCTCCTCTCCCCTTGGCTGCCGATCAACCCCTTCTCCTCCCTCTTTTCCACCCCTTCTCTTCCTCATCTTCCGAGTCTGCTTTGCTCTCTTTTAATTTGGTTATTTGACATGTTTTGCATTGTTTCATATAGATCTTAAAAAATCATGTAGATCATATCATTTTGATTATTTTAGTATATTATTTAATATATTTTTCATGTTAGAACATTATAAAGATTTGATTTTTATATAACATTTGCACATTTATTGTTGTTTGGATTGCGTATTGTGTGTTTGTTGGTTGTGAGTGGTAAAACACTTTTTAAATTACCTAATTAGGGTTATAACAATAAAAAATGTGAACTTTAAAAATTTGGGTCGCGTCCTAGTCGTTCGGATTGTATACCAATTATTAATTAATTATATAAACAAAATAAAAATATTTTTTGTTGGTGATTAATTTTAAAATGAACTAATCGTGCGACTTAATTACGTTCACAATGAAATTAATTAATTTATTAAAAGATAAAAGATTGAATTAATTAAAATTATTATTTGTGTAGTTGGATTGAGTGATTATGGCATATCAATTTACTTCGTAGGAGCCACCGAGTGCTGATTAATTGTAGGAAGAAGAAGGTCCATCTTCACCTAGGCTGGAAGGTGAAGATAGCATTCTAGGGTTGAGGTCGAGACAGTGATCCGTTGATTATCTCCTATTAGCGGGCTCAGAGGTTGATGAGTAGAGGTTGCAGTGTTTCTTGTTAGTGTGATTGTCACGACATAACAAAGGAGGCCAGAGTTGGTAGAGATTCTAATTTTTTGTGATTTCATTGACGTGTTCCCATATGAGGTGCTAGGTTTACCACTAGCTAGGGATGCCATTGACTTGGTTCCAGAGACAACTTCAATTTCCATAGCACCTAATCGCATGGCCCTGCATGAGCTATGGGAGCTCAAGGTGCATTTGCAGGAGTTGTTGGATGAGGAACTTATCAGATTGAGTATCTTGCCTTGGGGTGCTCCAGTCCTCTTCGTCAGGAAGAAGGACGATAGTCTATAGTTGTGCATTGATTACAGAATGCTCAACTAGGTGATTGGGAAAAACAAAAACCCCTTGCCTACGATTGATTATCTGTTTGATCAGTTGGGTGAAGTTTTAGTATTCTCGAAGATTGATCTTCGATCAGGTTATCATCAGCTTAGAATCAGAGAGGAGGATGTCTAGAAGACAGTCTTCATGACAAGATATGGTCACTATGAGTTCCTTGTCATGCTCTTTGGCTTGATGATTGCCCCGATAACGTTCATGGATCTCATGAACTGGGTGCTCCGACTGTATCTAGATCAGTTTGTGATTGTGTTCATTGATGACATTCTGATCTACTCAAGGTCCTAGGAGCAGCATGAGATGCACTTGCGGATAGCATTACAGACTTTGTGTGAGCACCAGCTATATGCTAAGATATTCAAGTGTGAGTCATGGCTATCTTAGGTAGTATTTCTTAGCCACGTGGTATTGTCGGCATGTATTTTAGTAGATCTGGCCAAGGTCAAGGTAGTTCTTAGATGGGAGAAATTGAGGTTGCCATTAGAGATTCGGAGTTTCTTGGGTCTTCTACCCTATTAAGGATGGTTTATCCAGGGTTTCTCCTTGATAGCAGCTCCTCTAAGAAGGAAGGAGGAATACTTTGTTTGGGCTGATGCCTATGAGCACAACTTTAAGACATTGAAGGGCCAGCTCACTTTAGTACCCATCCTAAGTGTTCCAGATGGCCATGATGACTTTGTGGTGTACAATGATGTGTCAAGTACCGAACTTGGTTGTGTATTGATGCAGAGGGGCAAAGTGATAGCATACGCATCCCGACAGTTGAAAGTCCACAAGAGGAACTTTCCGACACATGATTTGGGGTTGGTAGCAATGGTTTTTTCTCTCTATATTTTGTGCCACTACATGTATGAAGTGTCCTTTCAACTCCACATTGATCACAAGAGCTTGAGTACATCTTCATGCAGAAGGAGATCAATAACAGACATAGGTGATGGCTTGAGTTCCTGACAGACTGTGATATTGAGATTGCCTGTGGCATATGCACTAAGTTGGAGGCCAATGTCGTGTGGAGCCAGATTAGCCGTGATGGGGATCCAGTACGGTGATCAAAGAGCTGATGTGTCCGACAGAGAGTTGGTAGCAGTGATGGCCATACTTGCTATTAGCCTGAGAGTGTTAGATTGGATCAGACAGGCACAGAATGAGGCGAAGCAGCCGGATCGTTGGTTGGCGCAGAGAGTACACCCTAGTTTAACTAGAGATGTTGATGGGTTTGTGCAGATGAAAGGACTGTTTTATATGATAAAGTTTCCAGTGCAGTCACATATCAAATAGTAGATTTTGCACGAGGCACACTATTCTAGATTCAAGGTCCATTCTAGATCCTTGAAGATGAATCATGATGTCTGCAGATCTTATT
Source organism: Piper longum (assembly GCA_032619315.1). Taxonomy (NCBI): domain Eukaryota; kingdom Viridiplantae; phylum Streptophyta; class Magnoliopsida; order Piperales; family Piperaceae; genus Piper; species Piper longum. Next base: position 10,462 of record JAVDBV010047925.1, read on the forward strand.
GGTGACTTTGACTGAAGAAAGGCATTCTCAAAGCAGTGTCAAGATGTCTTGTCTGTTAGCAGGTGATGGCCTAGCACATGAGACCTGGAGGTATGCTTCTGTCATTACCGCTTTTTGAGTGGAAGTGGGCACTTGTGATTTTGTCACAGGTCTACCACCTGCACGTCACCAGCTTGATACAATGTAGGTGATTATAGACCGGTTAATGAAATGAGTGAACTTCATTCCAATCAGGAAGACATGTCCCTTGACTACTGTAGCGAGGCTGTACAAAGATCAGATTAACTGATACATGGGGTGAAGAGAGAGATTATGCGCGACTGAGATCCGTGGTTCACGTTTGCTTTCTGGACTTTATCGTAGAGAGTTGGGCATAGAGACCATGTTCAATACAATGCATCATTCTTAGAGAGATGAGCAGTCAAAGTGGATATTCATATTCATGAGGACATGCTCAATTCATATGTATTGGACTTTGGTTGTTCGTGGGATGAATATCTTTTATTGGTAGAGTTTGTCTACAATCACAGTTGTTAGATGATCTTCAGTATGGACCCATTTGAGGCATTGTATGGCTGACCATATAGATCTCCCACGTGTTGGCTTGAAGGCGGGCTGCCATTGGCAGTTGGTTCAAAAATGTTACAGGATTCATAGATGGAAATTGAAATCATCTGTCAACAGTTGAGGGTAGCTCAAAAAAGACAATGCTCATATCCAGATTAGAGCTGTCATGAGGTAGGCTTCATTCTCGAAGATCCCATTCTCATGAAAGTTTTCCTAACCAAAGGGAGTGTGAGATTTGAGAAGTGAGGCAAATATGTTGGTCCATTTGAGGTGCTTGAATGGGTAGGAGAGGTGGCCTACAAGCTCGCTCTTCCACCCAATTTGTTAGTTGTGCACTTCATGTTTCTCTGCTAAAGAGGTACATCCCTGATCAGTCACACCAGATCTCACACGAAGAGTTGGAGTTCTGCCTTGACCTATTTTATGTGTAGGAGGTCGTGAAGATCTTGGACCACCATTTGAAGACCCTTCGTCAGAAGGAGGTTCGCCTAGCCAAGGTGTAGTGGTCCAGGCGTGGCATTGAGGAGGTGAATTGGGAGCATGAAGATGAGATAAGGCAGCATTTTCTTGGCTTATTTGCTTTGGCTGTTGTATGAGGTAGCCTCTGTTCTTTACTCTTACCTTGTGGCTTGTGACTCATTGTTATTGGTGCTGTGTTGTGCTTTTGGTGGTTGTTTTTCCTTAAGGTAAATTTTGGGGAAGAAGTTTTCTTAAGGAATGGTGGTTGTAAAACTTAACCCATTGGTTCAGTGTTTTTGCAATTGGTTTGGCTTGGTTAGCGCTCGGCTAGTCCGGTTTGATTGTGTTGGCACTAAGTGGGTCCTTGTGTGTTATTGTGGACTTGGGCATTGTGTGCATTTGCCGTTGAGTTTTATCTGGTGCGGCCTAATTTCCAAGTCGTGGCTTTATTTTTGTGGGTGACTAGTTAGCCTAGTTTTGTGTGTCATGTTAGATTCATGTTGCATGCGTCCTTGGCATACCCTCGAGCCCTAGTTGCATGTTAAAAGCCTCCCGAACCTATTTTCCTTCTTTTCCCTTCTCCTTCTTCTCTCTTTTCCTCTCCCTTTTCTCTTTTTCTTTCTTTTTCTTCCTGTAGTGGCTAAGAGTTGGAGCAAAGGCATTGTCCCAGCACCCTTGCGCATAGCATTTAGAAGTGGGCATAGCTTCCCAGTGCCTTTGCGCTAGAATAAAAAACCAGTTTTTAAAAATTTAGCCGTCAACCCCCCAACTCTCCTTTCCTTCTTCCCCCTTCTCCTATCTCCCTGGCCATAGCCCAGCCCTTCTTCCCCCTCTTCTCCACCCCTAATCTTTCTCCTTTCCTCTTCCTTCTTCCCCCCTTTCTTTCCCCTTCTCTTGTCTTCAGGTATGCTTTGCTCCCATTTTCTTTAGTTGTTTGACATGTTTTGCATATTGTTTCATATAGATCTTGATAGAATTATGTAGATCATATCATTTTGAACATTTTGGAATAGTATTCAATACGTTTTTCATATTGATCATTATAAAAATTTAATTTTTATGTAAAGTTTATACATTTATTGTTAATTGGATTACGTTCTTTGAGTTTGTTGATTGTGCATGGTAGAATACTTCCTAAATTAGTTAATTGAAATTATAACAATTATAAGATGTGAACTTTATAATATTTGGGTCTAGTCTAAGTTGTCTGGATTTTGTACTAATTATTAATTAATTAGATAAGCAACGTAATAATAAATTTCGTGTGTGTTTAATTTTAAAACAAACAAATTGTGTGACCTAATTAATTTTACAATGAAATTAGTTAATTTATTGAATTAGAAAATATTTAATTAATAAAAATTATTTTTTGCACAGTTGGGTTAAGTGATTATGACATCTCAATTTGCTTTGCTAGAGCCAATCGAATCTGAGCGATTCGACATTTTTCAATTTCTAGATCTTAATTCGCCTCGTCAAATTAATTGTTGGGTTGCCAACTAATTTATCAACCAAATTAGATTATTTTAATAGTGATTATCATACCGCATGACTATTTAGTATATTATGATATTTCAAGTTTAGGTGTCCATATCCCCATACACGTCGATATCTTTTAATATCTCAATTTCACAGGTTTAAGCTGAGATGATGTTCTTAATATTCTGACATAATACTTATGATTTCAACACATTGTTTATTAATCTGTTCAGTTTATTGCGCGATATTAGATTATATGTCTGAGAACAATTATCACATCATACCACAGTAGTGTGTGTTTATTTAATTTCTTGTCGTATGTAATGCATCCTTGCTGTATTTAGGACTATTCATTTATTTTATGCATTCATCATACAGTATCACGTAGATATCCGCATTGCTAGCCCGCTCAAAGTTGGGTATGCCGTGGTGGGACAAGGAGCTCTTCTTTGGTCCATTATGACTTTCTTCTGCTTGGCTCACATAATTTAACTTATATTATAGAACGTGAATAGTGGTATTTTATTCGATCCCACCACCTACAAGTTATTCAGAATTAATAAAACCTAAAGGAAGACATCCTTTGATGAGTTTTCAAAAGATTATAAAATCTAGTTCACAGTTACACCTGGTCGGACCTTGCCACTTGTAGTCAAAAAGGCCATTGGCAAGTTTTTTTTTATCCTGACAATTGGATCGGCCGCCCAGGTGAGACTATTTTTTTTGAGAAAAATATTTTTATTAAGATCAAAAAATTACATAGCTAGAATATCCTCTGGTTGCAAGATTTGCTACTTGATGAACTAGAGAATTACAAGTTCTGCTTAGCCATCTTATATTTACATTCATAATAGTTAGTATTTTGAGCACATCACAAAAAATAGGTTGATTTTCCCATTGAAGATAGTCTTGGTTCTTTTCCCGACAAGCCGTAATCACATTTAAACAATCTGACATAATAAGGAATTTACCGGGAAAACTTTCTTTTTTGATATGCAATAGAGCTTGAAGGAGAGTTTCCAATTCTGCTTCCACTGCATCCAGACTATTTTCGGCTCCTACAATAGCAAAAGCAGGTGTATATTTAGAAGACTAGAAAACAATGCCCTTTGAGATACGCTCTGTCTGCTGATGGAAGCTACATCAATAGTAATAATATGATAATCTTTATTTAGATAAAAAATATGATCAAGAGAATGAACAATCGGAGGTTTAGTCATGGGGAAATCAGAGATAATCTTTGAGTAACAAGTATAACAGATAGGTATCAGATCTAGCAATTAGTACGTGATGAAATGATTTGCATTCGAAACTATGGTTCCATGCATCTTTTGATTTCTTCTCTCCCAAATGTATTTAACTATCACCAGCCACATTATGACCATGGCCAAGGATTCACAATAGTAAGTGCTACAAAGGGTTTGTTGTAGCAATTGATTCAGCAAATCCCTGGCCCGACCACATACTCTCCATAATTCTTGTTTTTGGAAAGTGCGAAGAGAAACTTAATAGCATCCAAGGGATTAGCCCACTGGAAATTGGGAAGTCATGAATAGCAACTTCAGAACTTGCTGGGTAGATGAGGTCAACAAAGACTAGAAAAACTTATTTATATTTAGCTCAAATCTTGTTTAATTCTAAATAGAGTTGCTAAAAGAGTTCAAACAATATCTCTAAAAAAAAAGGGCTCAAACAATATCTACTACTGCTTTGCAGTCAAGTCTTCGTGCACCATTGCTTGGAAGCAACATTACGCTTAATCATGGGGTAAAAAAAAACGATATAAGAAGTTAGGGGTTGGTCAAGGTATCTCCAAGGTTACACTATCTTAACTACCATATGACTTATTTATGACATGACTATGAATGAAAATTTTTATCAATATATGGAAGCTTCTCTATGGATGAGTAGGCAATAGAGTCTAGTCAACGAGATGTGTTAATCACACTATCGATCGATGCTGTTTAAATCTAGTAATCTCTCCGGTGGCTTCACAAATCTCAACTGATATTATGTTTCAAAACAAAATCTTCCTCCAGTCTACTCCACTTCACAAAAAAAAGAATAAAATTTAATTTTATAAATTATCTTATTAAAGAAAATGGAAAAAAAATGTTTCTATGGTTGAAGCAAAAATTTGAAAGATGGGCATATGTCACAGAAGTTTATCACATGTCTCTTCCTAAATTCCTAATAGAAAAAAATTGAACTTGGAGTACATCTAAAAAATTAACACGGTCCTTTTGTCACGACTTGACTATCTCAAGGATTTCGTCACAGACTGTCGTAACAAAGCTGTGACAAAAGAATTTGTCAAGGATAACGACGGCAAAGATCATGACAATTTTATCACGGTTTTTGCCCGTGACAACTTTTCCCTTCGCAGAAAGAGTTCTTTTACTATTATATTCATCATATGTAAGACATAAACTTCACAGAAACTGTGATAGAATGGAGAGATATATAGAATTTTATTATTTCAATTAATTAATTTTATTTTATTATATGTTAATTGGTTGGGTTATTTCTTGACAAACCCTTTTATTAATAAAATTAGTCTGTATCTATGTGTGTGTATATATATATATATATATATATATATATATATATATATATATATAAAAG
>JAVDBV010047926.1:0-16622 GCA_032619315.1 Piper longum
TACTTTTTTAAACTTGTATGTATACATGTATATATAATGGATTTCATGCAAGGATAGGTTACAGAACAAGGCCTACATTTACCATTTCCTCGAGGATGTAAAAATGGAAGTAGTATCAAAATTACCCGTAAAATCGATCCTTACGTTTAGGTCTGTATCGAGAGCATGGAAGTTTTTATTATCCGATAAATCAATGGTAGGGAAGAGAGTCCCTTCGCGCATGGAGCATCTGATCTTTTATCTAGACCTACTTATCGGAAGTTATCACGCCCACATATTTGAATTATATGTGGAGTGTATTCAAGTACTAGGAGAAGTATTACCAGCGGAAACAATAGCCACTGTGTTACCATTGCTAGGACGAAGTTGATGAACAATATTCTAGATAGAGCCTTGTTCTGCATTGGCGTGTGTAATGGCCTGGTTTTGCTAAGAACCGGCACGTCCATAATTATGAAATATATGGTATGGAACACAACCAACGATACTTATATTCGGCTGTCTAGTGCTCCTAAACGTTCCAAACATCATGTAGATGCTTGTGCCTTGGTACATCAATACGACCCAAAAATCTCCCATCACTTCAGAGTGGTGTGTTACCTTGCACTCAATCATACGAGCCCAATATGCAAATTAGCGATAATCGGGCCCCTCCCACCTTACCACAGCCGAAATATTCCATGGAGAACTGTTCGCTCGCATGGGACTCTTCATCTGATGTTATTACATTCCCATGTAGCTTAATTTGATTTTGTTAAAGAGATGTTCCATTTGATCAAATTGCCCGAACATGAAGGTGATGAGATGGGATCAATTGTTCCAGCATGTTCTCGTACTTTGGGGGTGTCAAATGGATCTCTATATTATGCACTACGCGAAAAGAAGCAATCGTGGGCATGGATGCTTGAAGATGGTCGCTCTCGTACTCAAAGTACTAACAAGAGATGGGTATTGAAACACATGGTTTTGGTTGAGGAACTTGTGCCACAACTGCTTGACCTAAAGTTGGGTTATAACGTGTGTAGATGGTATGAATATAGTGAGAAGAGAAGGGAGAGAGGGTATTATTGTAATGGTTTGTGTTTGAATGAGATGGGCTGGCCAGATAAAACAGTGCATGGGCTCGTGGTGAAGGAGAGGATAAAAACAGAGCATGGGCAGATTCGTTTGATTGTGAATAAAAATTACATTTTTCTTTGGTTGTTTTTGTTGGGATTCTCTCCGATCGATCTTTCAGGAAGAATGAGAAGGCAACAGGACATCTTCTTGCTCCCTTGTTTCTGATCGATCAAAGGTGCTCGATTTCCATTCCAGTTCGTCTTCACCATGGTGTCATTGAAGCAGTGTGGGAAGTAGAGCAAGGGAAAAGAAGCCCTCTTTGATGTTAGTGACGAAAATCATTCCAAATTGGTATCAGAGCCAGGCGAGTGAGGTGCGAATCTTTTATCCAATTCTGAAGAATAAGCCCACATCAGGAAGGTACAAGATCATCTACTTTCTGCTTTTCCTGATATTTCTACAAAATTTGAGTTGCTAGAGGGCATCTTGATAATAGAGAGGGGATTGGGACGTCACATGTTAGGGTTTCTGTAAATGGGGTAGATGTCAATGATCAATTGCAGGGAACTTGTAGAAATTTCCATTCAGAGGAGCAGCCAATGTCTTCTGGCAGTAGACATCAGCAGGGATTACCCAGATTTGAGATGGAGCGTGTTCGAAAGAATGTTTAAGAGGGATTTCTGTATGTTGTTCCAAATGAAAATTGCTTGAAAGGATTCAAGATGAGTTTCCCTAAATTTGATGGATCAAAGGATCCCATTTCTTGGTTTAGTAGAGTAGAAAAATTCTTTAAATTGCATAGAATCAATGAGAATTTACAGGTCGAGTTGGCAAGTTTCCACTTGGAAGATGACGCTCAAATTTGGTTTGATATATTGTAAGAGCACCATGGGGGTACCTAGTTGGACAGAATTAAAAGAAGCCATGAATTTACAGTTTGGACCATCAGAGTATGAAGATTTCTATGGTGATCTTACCAGGTTAATTCAAGACTCGTTAGTGTAAGATTATACAGTCAGGTTCAATCAGTTGGCAACAAAGGTTGGTCATATGATAGAAAAATAGAAGGTCAGTAGTTACACTTGCGATCTCAAGTCACAATTGCACATGGAGATGCACAAGAACTAGCTAGACACTTAGAGCATCATGTAAACCGGAAATCACATGCATACGGAAGACAAATGAGAGGGAATTATCAATACACAGCTAGTTCCTCCCAAAAGGAAAATAGTTCTAGAATTAGCAAAGGTGAAGAAGTTGTGGCTGCAGATTTTAAACCTAAAGAGACAACTACAAGAAGGAAGTTCAATGTCAAACAGTTGCAAGAAAGGAAGGAAGCTAGTTTATGTTTTAGATGTGATGAGAAATTTTTTCCTAGAGACAAATGCAAGAGGCTATGCACTATTGAAGTAGTAAGGGACGAAGACTTATCAGAACAAGAAGACAATGAACAAGAGTCTGAATGCAGTAACTGACACCGCTATTACCAACACAATGAGAATTTTAGGGAGAGTGGGTGGACATCAAGGGATAGTATTGATAGACTCAGGGAGCTCACACAATTTTGCGAATGCAAATATGATCTAGAAATTGAAGTTACCAATAGATAAAATTAATGGTTTGAAGGTTCAGATAACCAATGGTGAGAAAATGAGTTGTGGGGGCAAATGTGTAGGCATTAGGTTAGATCTTCCTGGATATAGTACTGTTTCAGATTTTTTTTATACATAAGTTGGAGGAGATTGACATTATGTTAGGCATTCAGTGGCTGAAGATGTTAGGATTAATATTATGGAATTTTGAAACCCTCACAATATCGTTCACGGAAAATGGAAAAATAGTGGAATTACAAGGTTAGCTTATTCTACTAAGTCAATTGTGTGACGATAAACAGATAATTCATTCCTTCAAGAAGAGAAAGCGAGGATTACTTATGAATCTACAAGTGTTAAACAATAGTGGCCAGAAGCAACAATTGACCTCATTATCATGCTTACGAGTTGAACAATTGGACAAGGTGTTACAAGAATTTGGATAGGTATTTTCTATGCCAAAAAGTTTACCTCCACAATGAGTTTATGATCACCATGTAAATTTTGTAAAAAGGAACTCCACCTGTGGCTATCAAACCATATAGATATCCTTATTTTCAAAAAAATAAAATAGAGAGACAAGTTAAGGAATTGCTCGAGACAGGGATAATTCAACCCACATCAAGTCTATATTCATCTATGGTATTGTTGGTTAAAAAAAGAAATGAGAGTTGGAGGATGTGCATAGATTATAAAGCTCTTAACAAAGCAACCATCAAGGTCAAATTTTCAATCCCCAATATTGATAAACTATTGGATGAATTACATGACACTATCTATTTTTCCAAGCTGGATTTAAGATCAAGATATCACCAAGTAAGGATGCATGAGGCTAATGTACAGAAAACAACTTTTCACACCCATCATGGTTACTATGAATTCAAGGTCGCCTTTTGGATTATCTAAGCACCCTCTACATTTCAAGCTTTGATGAATGATGTATTTTCTTCGTATTTTTAAAAATTTATATTGGTTTTCTTTGACGATATACTCATTTACAACAAATGTTGGGAAGATCACCTACAACATATTGAAATGACCTTGGGAAAGTTTCTATTACACGAGTTATATGCAAAAGAAGAGAAGTGTTTTTTTAGTTTACATCAAATTCAATATTTGGGTTATGTCATTTCTTTACAAGGAGTTAGTATGGACAAGAAGAAAATATTAGCCATTGTGAATTGGCCCATACCAAAATCAATCAAGAGCATAAGGGTTTCTTGGGATTAGTAGGTTATTATAGAAAATTTATCAAGAGTTTTGGTCATATTACTGCTCCATTGTCTGACTTGCTTAAGAAGGATGCTTATCATTGGGATCGACTAGCCGGAGATTCTTTCAATAATCTGAAACAGGCTCTCACGAAGGCTCCCGTCCTTATTTTTTACCTAACTTTATCATGTCATTTGTGTTGAAATGTGATGCTAGTGGAATAGGACTAGGAGCTATTTTAATATAGCAAGATCATGCAGTTGCTTTCTTCAGCAAGGTTTTGAGTGGAAGAAATTTGTTGTTATCCACTTATGAGAGGGAGATGATGGCTTTGGTACTAGCTGTCCAAAAGTGGAGTCACTACCTTTTGGGAAGGACATTTATAGTTCGAACAGATCACTCAAGTCTAAAGTTTTTATGGGATCAGAAAATTCACACAACTCAACAAAGATGGTTAGTGAAGCTGCTAGGGTACGATTTTGTGATTGAATACGACCATGGAAAATAAAACATGGTGGCAAATTCATTGTCAAGACAAAAGTGATTGTGAGAACTCCACACTCTTAGCAGCAATTTCAATCCCTATATCAAGATGGTTAGACGAGGTTAAATGACTTTATGCCACAAATGTGCAGTTAACAAATTTGATAGAGCAGTGTGCAGATAACAAGTTGTCATCAAATTGGTCTTTGCAAGACATCATTCTTTTTTACAAGAATAGGATCTACTTGAACTCTCAAATGGAACTCATACCCACTATCCTAAAAGAATTTCATAATAGAACTCATGAGGAAGTTTAGAAAACTTTGAGAAGATTACGAGCAGTCTTCTTTTCGTCAAGGATGTATAAAGATGTGGTGTCTTATTTACAGAATTGTGAAACTTTCCAAAAATTCAAAAGCTCTACTTTGGCACCAGCAAGATTGTTACAACCTCTCCCTATACAACAACAAATTTGAACTTCAATCAGCATGAATTTCATTAGTGAATTGCCAAGAAGTAACGCAAAAGATGGAATTTTTGTTGTAGTCAACAGACTTTCAAAATACAGTCATTTTATCTCTATTACTCATCCATTCATAAATCAAAAAATTGTTCAATTGTTCTTTGAGAAAATTTTCAAGCTCCATAGAATGCCAACTTCCATAGCTTGTGATAGAGACCCAACTTTTATAAGTTCTTTTCGAAATGAGTTGTTCAGATTACAGGGGGTGGCATTTAACTATAGCTCTGCCTACCATCCTCAAACAGATGACCAAACAGAAGTGATCAACAAAGTTCTCGAGAAATACTTGAGATGTTTTTCAGCATATAGACCACACACTTAGGTCAAATAGTTGCCTTGAACTAAATTTTGTTACAACACCATTTTCCAATCAGCAATCTGTATGGGCCCCTTCGAGGCAGTGTACAACATGCCTCCTCCCACATTGCTTTCTTACATTTCGGGCACAACAAAAATAGTTGAAGTAGATGGGCTTCTTCGTCACAGGGATCAGTTATTCTAAGAATTAAGAGAAAATTTGATAGCTTCACAGCTGAGAATGAAACATCATCATGATTTGCGAAGAAGGGATGTTGAGTTTTAGGTAGGTCAACAAGTTTATTTGAAGCTACAACCTTACCAACAACATTTATTGCGAATAAAGAAATCCAACAAACTAGCTACAAAGGTTTATGGCTCGTTTCCTATCATCCAACGCATTGGCCAGGTCACTTATAAGCTGCAACTTCCTGTTGATTTCCTACTTTACAATGTCTTCCATGTCTCTTAATTAAAAGTTTTGATGGGAGTTGGTGTTCATGTGCAAACATCTTTACCATCCGCTGGTCGAATGGAAGAGTGTTCCTTGTAAACTGTTAATCTTTTAGTAACCTTGAGGACAAAGTTTCTTTTTCAAGAGGGAGGGTATCTAGTATGAATATAGTGAATGAAGGGAGAGAGGGTATTATTGTAATTATTTGTGTATGAATAAGATGGGCTGGCGGGATAAAAGAGAGCATGGGCTCGTGGTGAAGGAGGGGATAAAAACAGAGCATGGGCTAGTTGTGAACACATTGCTTGATTGGGAATAATAATTGCATTTTGCTTTCATTGTTTTTGTTGGGATTCTATCCGATCTTTCAGGAAGAACGAGAAAGCAGTAGGACATCTTCCTGCTCCCTTGTTTCCGATCGATCAAAGGTGCCCAATTTCCATTCCTGTTCTCTTCACCATGGTGCCATTGAAGCAGAGTGGGGAGCAGAGCAAGTAAAAAGAAGCCCTCTTCGATGTTGGCAAGGAAAATCATTCCAGTTGATTACTTATTGTGATCATCTGGCTAGTACTAAAGCTTTCTTCTAATTGTGCTTCATCATGGAGTTCTTGTTTTGCCTTTGTGTTCGGTTGGTCTATATAATTCATGAGTACCTCAACCTTTATAAATTTATACTTATCTAGTAATTATTTAACTCTCTGTTCATATTTTATGCCACTCACTTGAGGCTGCCATTTCAAACTATTCAATTTATATTAGCTACTTTGTTTACCTGTCACAGATAATATAATTCTATGTATCATTCAGAAATTGGCAAAACCAACTATTTCTCTGTGATAGAACTATGCCAACCACCTACTCTAAAAGACCAGATAAATAAATTTATTCTGAAAGAACCAGAACAATATTACAATATTGTGACCAAGTCCAAGATACTAATGGAAAACATCGGATTAATTCTCCCTTGCCAACCTTCATCAATGACATTCTGATCAGCTCCCTCCTTAGAAAGGGAGGCAACAAATTGACAATGGACCACTCACCATTTATTCTCCATTGCACCCTCTTCATGTTTTCGGTCGTCATCCTATGCCTTTCTAGCTTCACCTTCTCTACCTCAGCCGAAGATCACACAGTCGGCGGCGACGAGGGATGGGCGCAATCGTTGAACTATCTCCGGTGGTCGGCGAGCCAGAATTTCACCGTGGGAGATGCCTTAGGTCAGGTCCCAATCTTATTTCCATGGTGGTAATCAATTATTTCTAGTAGTCCACTTAAAACTGATTATACACATTTTTGTTTATATATGCAGTATTTAGCTATGTCAAAGGGCAACATGATGTTTATGAAGTGAATGAGGACACATACAGATCTTGTGATTCAAAGTCAGGGGTGATCAACAAATATGACACTGGGAATGATAGGATCATCCTCGAGGAAGCTAAGAAGTACTACTTCATTTGCACCACAAATGGGCATTGCCTTGGGGGGATGAAGTTGGCCGTGGATGTTCAAGAAGCTCCGATTCCACCAGTTCCACCGCCGCGGTCCGCGCCGCCGCCGGTAAGTGGTGGCGGTGATGGTAGTAGGCCTGATCAATCAAACGAAGCGAGGGAGGAAAATATCCAGTGGGGTTGCACTCTCGTAGCGGCTGTGGTTTCAGTTGTGTTGAATATTGGTTAGTGAAAACTTCGATATTCTTGATTGCTGATCATCAACTTCATGATTTCACATGTTCTTGAACTGTTCCGTCAAAATTATTTGATATTTACGTTTTGAGCTCTGATGTTATGACGTGGGAATTTTATTCTATCATCGCTTGACTTTGTCGCAATATTGAATGTCTGTGGAGGTGGTCGTTGTGGAAATAGTCCTTGCAAGCAAAGAACCTGTGAGGGACGTAATGAACATATTTATTATCTTAGAGAGGTTGCATTCAACCCGAGCTGCCCTGAGCCAAGCAGGAGGTTCTAACTGGGGCTGAACTCTTCTAGTGAGGGAGCCGAGGTAGCCAGGTTCATTGCCAAATGCTAATCCTAAAAATTCTAGAGTGGTTTTTTTTACCAACATAAAATTATAAAGAGGTTACCTTCCAAAGAAAATGATAAGCTTTTGCCAGGCTTTGCTAAAAGAAAGGTGGTACATAAAAGTAAAGTCAGTTTTTGAGCCCTTCCCAAAGGCTGAGTCAATAGGCAACTGAAACCCGTCAAAAACAAAAAGTGAGTCCCACGAAGTAAGACCCACCAAAGTTTTTGCTAGCCATACTCTTCCCACACCATTTCTTTAGGCTTTAAATTAAATTCTAACACAACATTACATATATTTGTACATTTTGATAAATCAAAATCGTGAATTAAAAAAAAGAAACTAACTAATATCCCACTTAAAAACAAGGTCATCTATGCGAGTGTATATACTAATTTTTATCAGTCGATCTTAGTCAAACAACACAGCATTGGCCAGACAGGAACAGTTCCGCATTGTTATTGAGAAATGCAAGTATGGATGCATTCCATCATCCCCCATATAGAAGAAATACGATAGTTTAATATACAGATACATTTCTCTCTGCAAAAAAGTTGCTAAAAAGCATTTGTTATAAACTTCTAGATGAGCTAAATCGATCAAGTCGACTATTGCTCTCCCCATACTGTCCGCTTTGTATTTTATTTTACAGCGTCATACAATCGCAGGTGATAATTTTTCCAAAGCGATACCATAGACAGTCACTTGGATAAAAAATACCACATAACAAGTTATCAGCTAGAACTTACCACATGTAAAAAATTGATGAACAGCTCATCTTTTGATGGACCAGCAAGCAAGAACAAGTCCAAAGACCCAGAAGTCGATATTTCCCAAGTGCTAATGGCAAGGCCTCTTTTTTAGTCCCTACCCACACAAAAAGTATATGCTTAGATTCTGACTTTTCTAGTCCATGTAATCAAATTTCTCATGGGTTTCTACGAGTGACAAATAATTCCCAAATTGACTGTATGAAAGATAAATAAATACCTTTCAATTCATGACTTCCTAAGCTCCGTGAAAGTCCAGAGATTCATTGGCAGACCTTCCAAGAATGTGCGAACTGAGATAACCTTTTCTTTCACCTATTTCCTATAAAAATATGCATCTCTACACTTTTGCACTTCAGATCTATTGATGGCTATGGTGGAATCTGATCATGTGGGAGCAACCAGAGAAGCACAAGTTCAGAAACAGCCAGCCATAATTGACTTTGAGAAGCTTTACCTCCATGGCATCCGAGTATTGGAGATGGAACAGAAATGGGGGAGGCACTCCATCTACAGAGTTCCTAACCAGATCAGGAAGCTCAACCCGGAGGCATATGAACCCAAGCTGGTGTCTATTGGCCCCTACCATTATGGTAAGCCACACCTCAAGGCCATGGAGGAGCACAAGCATAGAGCCCTCCAAATGTTCCTGTGGAGGACAAAACAATCCGTAGCGGAATGTATGGAAGCATTAAGAGAGGTGGTGTATGTGCTAAGGGACTCTTATGCACAATTGGAGGAAGAATGGGTGCAAGATGAAGACAGATTTCTGCAGCTCATGCTGCTGGATGCAAGCTTCATATATGAGATACATTACCTGCAGAACACTAGCCAAGATCTGGGTTACGCACCTAATGATCCTGTTTTCAGCAAAAGTGGATTGTTGCATGCGGGCCTTCACTTGCAGGATGACTTGCTCATGCTGGAGAACCAGCTCCCATATCCTGCATTGAACTCAATTGTGCCAATAACTACTCCAGTACAGGTGAGATCTGGTGCCTTGTTTAACCTCTGTAGTTTTGTCTTACATATCTTCATTTAAAAGTAAAAATTAACTTAAGCATTAAAATACAGATAAAACTTAACTAATCTATGCTAAGCAAAAGGTTAACATAATATACAAACAGGTCTTCCAACAATCAGCAGAAAATATTCAGAGTTATATTGCTTTCATTTCTCCTGAGCTTCAAATTTCTGTCAAACATGGAATTTTTGAATTTCCAATTAAGTAGCATCAAGAATACGAAGTGTAGAATCATTCAAAGAAGCTTACAGTTTGGACCCAGTTGAATCTCACGTCCGTTTCTATACACGTTTGAGAAAAGAAAACGACACTTAACCAGCTTGCATTTGTTCAACTTCAACTGATAAAATTTCATGCCCATATTTTTTCATGCTAAGGGCAACCAATATCACTTAGAAAAAGGATCTAGTTTTAAATTGGCAAGTTCTAGCAATATATATGGGAAAAATTGAGAGCACATGCTGAAGGGAAGAATTAATAGCAGAGAGTAGAAAATAGAGCCAAAACTAAAAGAGGGAGATAATCAAAACACAACTCAATTTAAGTCATTTCTACATACAAGGCTTGAAGCCATATATATAGACTAATAAATAGTCCTAATGCAAGTAATGACTTGAACAAAAATCCTTCAAAAATAACATTACCAACAACTCTCCTAAATGAACGAAACATGTTTAAACATGAATACTACTCAAAGCAGAAGCACTAATGACGATTAATTTTCTTTTCCAAGAAGATGCCTTCTATATGCCCCTTCATCAATATAACTCAGTTGCTGCTTCAATTTAGGAATACCTGCACATACTAGACATCCAAAGAAAGGCCCTGATCGGAAATTTGGACCAAAAATGGAGCCCTCTGAATGAAGGTTTACCCGTGCTCAGAACTCTAAGCGACTATTACAACAAAGCTGGACTATCGATTACATGGTGTGGCTCCTACAACTTGACAGATTTCTCTTTTGATTATAACAGAGGCATTCTTAAACTGCCCACCTTAAGACTGGACAGCAGTTCTGAATGTGAATTCCTCAACTTCCTTGCATTTGAGAGACTGCACCCAAATGCAGGCTACCATATAAGCTCTTACATAATCCTACTTCGTGAGCTGGTCCAATCAACTGAGGATGTTGCCTTGCTTAGATCAAAGAGGATACTGGTCACCAATCACTATAGCAGTAATGAAGCAATTCTTGAAGTGATTGTGAAACTATTTCGCAACATGAGCTTCATCCCTGATCCCCTATTCCTTCCTGTCCAAACGCTTAGCCAGCTGGAGAAGTTCTATGATAAGCAGATGAAAGCTTGGAACAGACGGCTTCGTGTGTGGCGGTGGACTCTGAAGGAGAACTACTTCAAAAATCCATGGACATTGATCTCTCTTGTTGCTGCTTTTGTGCTTCTTGCTCTCACCATTTGCCAGACGGTCTATGCTGTGTTGCCTTTCTACAATCCACCCAGGTAATTATTTTCTAACATACACTGTGTTGGGCTTACTATTTCTCCAATATCTGGCACAGTTTAATACTGCTGAATATTGTATGTTCGATAACCACAGCGTAAGACAGTAACAACTGCTGTATGCTAGCTTTCCACTGGCACTGAGATAACAATCTATGAAGCAATACAAAACAATTTGATATTGTATGGTACATATTTTTAAACTATAGTCACATGTTTCAAATTTTATCAAACAAATTAGTGCTTTGAGTTTTTTTATACATAAGCTATACAACACAGAGTAAAGTGTGAGGAACCTTAAACCTGTTACAATTCCTGATTAAAGTTTACTGGTCGTCGAGGTATTGAAGCACGAATGCTCGTGTTTTACCATCTGGCTTAAGTCCAGCCACCTGCATTCTTATATACATCTTTCTCCCTAACAGAGTCTCCCCTCATAAGGACATGCCTTGAATTAGTGTACTGTACATAGATGCATTTGGTCCAACATGATGTCAGAACAAACAACCTTTAGAAGTTCACACATATTTTGATGCATAGAAAGACACTCTACAAAAAAAAGAACTACCGTAATTGCACACAGCACAAGCCAAATAAAATCTAATAATTTCCAGAATAAACTTTGTTTTTCTCTTCTGGGAAATTATATCTTTGAGGCTAGTAATTAGTATGGAAACTTACCGAAAGAATTTCGGCCGCTTCAGTCCACAAAGATCCCCAAATGCACGCTCTTATCAGAGACAAATAAGTGAACATATCCCGCTTCCGCTTCCCATCAACCATGTGTATGTAAACTTCTAAAGCAACTTTTGGCATCCTTGCCACCTCACAAGCACCCATTACATGGTTACATGATGCAGTCGAGATGGGCATTCCAGATTCTTCCATATTCCGTAAAAATTTGCAGGACTTGTCCCACAAACCAAGTTTCTTACAAGACATTAAAGCTACGTTGTACAAGTGAATGCTCATCGCGAAACTCTTTTCTCTTCCGACGTGCTCAAATAATTGGAGCCCATCAGCATATCTTCCTCCATTATAGAGAGAACTCAGCAATGCATAAAAAGTGTACGAATCATCTTCACAACCTGAAGATTTCATTAAACTGTAAACCCGAAAGGCAAGTTCTATCTTTCCAGCTTTTCGAAGACAGTTTATTACTGAATTATAGGAGCAACATTTCCTTTGTATCCCGATTTCAACATAAGCTGAAAAACATTGACGGCCACATCCCATTTGCTCTCCTTTAAGCAATGCTCTCAAGGTAACTTCACTAGGTTTTACTAGGGGTCTAAACGAGCCCAGCCAAGCCGAATAGGGGTGTGTTTAAGTTTTCGATATAAAATAAGCCGAACCGAGCTTTAATGTAAATGAGCTGAGCCGAGATTTTTTAAAATTTATGACATTTTGGCTTAGTTAGAGCTAAGCTCTAGTTGAGCTCGAGCCTAGTAAATATTTATGTGTTTGACTTATATATAATTAAAATTTTTTTGAACACTATATAAGTTCAATGCGACCTCAATAGTATTTACGAGCCGAACATTTTTTCGAGTTTGAATACATCGAATTCGAGTTTCGAATCAAGTCGAGCCGAACACTCCTTTACTCAAGCTCTGTTCGTTGTTCAACAAGCTTATCTATTTCGAACCGAGTATTTTTTTTAGCAAGATTAACAAGTACGAGCCAAGCCGAGCACAAAAAACTTACGAGCAGGCTTGACTCATTTACACCCCTAGGTTTTATTTCATTCTAAATCATTTCTTGAAAGGCATCTAGGGATAATTCATTTTGTCCACATCAAACAAAGGTGCACCCTAGAATCGCATATGTAACTTCAGTTCCAGCATGGCCATGCACCTTAAGCAGTCTCCATTGTGCCTCCATTTGTACCCAATCATTCACCCTTGCACAAACTGAATTATATGCATGAATGCTGGGCTGAAGTCCGGACAACTCAACAGACATACAAAGTTCCGAAGCACTTCTCACTCGATTTGCCTTGCTCAAGCTCAAAATTCTTTTGGAAAACACTTTGTCATCCATCTCCTCTACGAAATGCGCCTTAAGCTCACCGCATTCACTGGAAAGCAGTTCTGATTCACTCTCACTGAAATCATCACTTCCCTAGATACTCAAAACCTCAACAGTTCTCATGGCACCACACTTAAATCTCCCTTCGTGGGCTATCCTAGAAAGGGCACCAGTTACCATAATGAAGCCAGAGCTCTCACTTGTATGTCCAGAAAGCCGGTGGTGTTTGCCAAATACATTGCATCTGTGAACATTGCTCAATCCATCACATCTAATTTTCTCAGAACAAGCTCCAACTCTGGGAGGACCAAACTTGCCAATCAAATTTCCACACAAGCCATTCCAGCCCAATCCAGGTTGGAGAGGTCCTGGTGGTGCCCATGGATACCACCCAGGATACAGTCAAGACAATTACCTTTATCTACTCTTATTTATAAAAAAAGGGATCTCATCTTATTTATATAAATGGAACTCACCATTAAAAGTAAAAAAACTAACTAATTAAAATTTAATAAAAATAAAAGGTAATAATAAAAAACCTCGCAAAGTGTTACCAATCCAAACACTACTAACCTTATTTTCTAATTTCTTATAAAAAATAATAAAAATATATCTTCCATTACGAAGGGTGTCATATATCTTCAATTTTTATTACTTACCAAAAAAATTAGTTTATTTACCTTAAAAAACACAATAAAAAAATTAAATTATTATAATATATCTTCTCATTTAATCATGATCTATGTTTAAAGTCAAATTAGATTTAATATTTAATATATTAAATTATTATAATTTATTTTATTATTTAATAAAAAAATTATGTATAAAATTAAAACTTATTCATAATAAAGTCATGCATGGTGTGACATTTTGCCTATCATTTGATAAAATAAGACCACATTCCAATTTGGCAGGATTTCATTTGAGACCTAGCTAAAAGCTCTTCAATCCTAGTAGAACTTATTTAAAAGATTGTTAGGTGAAAGGGGAAGGGGTATCAAATTCCCTTTTGTTCTCTCGCCTTCCAACTCCACCGGCGGCGCGACGCCAGTGCTTGAAGGAGATTGATGATAGGGGAGAGGGGGGTAGATAGGGGTTAGATAGGGTTTGACTTGACTTAATCTTATTAATAAAATAAATAAAAAATTAAATTAGAATTTTATGAAAAGCAAGGGATACGAGGAATCAAAATATTATAAAAAAAATAATTTGTGCTCTTACTAAATTAGAATTTATCTTTAAAACTAGAATCTACTTTTGAGATATTATACAATTATATTTCATTTTATTGTTTAATAATTATTTATCTATAAAATCAGAATATATCTTTAAGGTATTTTTACCCAAAAAAGGAATATGTTTTATATTACAAGGTAATTGAAAAATTATACTTAATTTCTAGAAAAAGAAAAATATTTTAATATCCCTAGCTTAGTTTTAGATTAAAAACTTATATTAAATTAATTTAAATTAAAAAAATATTTTTTTTAAAATAATAAGTCCATGACCAAAAGTTGGTCGCCGACAAATTAAGGTGGTTAGATCTTGTTACCCTGAGCCTTGGGTGGCTAGGTTCCACTAGCAACCGGTTCACTGGTAGTGGCTTGGCTACCCTTATTCTTTTTTTTTTTTTAAAAGTACTAAATTTAATTCTTAGGATATGTTAGATATTATATATATATATATATATATCCCTTTTTAATAATTATTCCTAATTTTTCACTATCTAATAATAATGAAGAATTACACCCCTTTTTTTTTATAAAAAAGCTCTATTTTTTTAAATAGACCATCTTGCGTGGTTTAATTAAATTGAATTAAAGCTTGTTCAATTTATTAAAATCTCAATTTAAAATTTTAATTAAAGAATTCAAATAAATTGAATTTATGTAGTTAGATTTGACAAAAAAGTTTGATTTAAAAATTTAATCCCAATTCAAAAAGTCAAGTAAAAATGTGAAATTGTTAGATTGGAAGCTTACTTCTATTAGATTCCCCCCCGCCACCCACCACCCATACCGCTCCCCAGGGACAAATTCAACTAAAATAATGAAGAAAGATAATTTATAAAAATAATATGAAATTATCATGTATGACTATTTTTATAAAAGTTTAAAAATAATTATATATATGATATAAGTTTGAAAATTTGGTTACTTTTTCTTTTTTCCCTGATCGAACGGCCCAAGTTAACTTCCAAAAAACACTGGAGACCCTTCCTTCACCTTTGTTTCCATCTTCTCCTGCACAACCAGAGGAGCCTTCACAGGTGGTTGTAAATTCTGTTTGTCAATGTTTGATAAAAAAAAATCCAGTATGAATGAACCTTTATCTATATATATATATATATATATATATATATATATATATATATATAAAGATCAACTCAAACCATTTCAAATAAAAAACAAATATATGCAATGGTGGAGCATAATGTGGTTCAAACTATGGGCTACAAGCATTTGATGGACGATATTCGGCCAGTTTCCACCGTAAATTCATGTTGACGGAGCATGACATTGGCTTGGATTGGCGGCGACAAGAATTTCCAGGAGATTTACGTTGCCGCGAGAGTTGACCAGAGCATGTTTTTTATTTAGAGAGACGCCGGAAAGGAGAGAAGTTTAACTAGAGATGTCGATCGAACCTTTTTTTTTAAAAAAAAATTTAATTTTAATTTTACAATGACATATGCTCGTACAACTTGGCTCTTAAATAAAAATTATCGGTGTAATTAACTTTATCATTTTTTAATCATTTCTGCAAATAGTCATTAATAATTACTTTTATCTTAATTTAATTTAAAACAATCGGTAAAACGATAAACTAGTTGTCTACTTGGGCAATCCGATCACGGACAACCGGCTAAACTCGATTTACTATTTATACTCCTCATTTATGGATTCCAAATCTTTGCTGTATACGTACATGTACTATCTACGTACATCAATGTATGCATGTACTAAACCCTTTTGCCAAACATCATACAAATACAGTGGGATAGCATACATGCCTGCCTTTCAATCCTTTAGAAACCACATTGATAAATAATTATGAAAGCAAGACGTCGAGAGAGATTTCATTAACGATTAACAAGTATATTGGTGTCTAACATTTAAGAAAGGGAGTTCCTAATTCATTACAATTAGTAGTTGATCCATTAACCTTTGTGTGATGTGATCACCAAGTGCTAGTTAATTCATAGCCAATTAAATCAAAACCAGTTGCTAGGATACCAATCTTCCCAGAGAAACAATTAACTGATGATCTGATAAGTTAAATCAAAAGATTGAAAACCACTGTCCATGCACTTGGAAGTGGAGGGGTGGATGGTGTATATAATTATTAATTATTCATCATCTGGTTTGTCAAAGTTGATGGCTAGCCTCGGTACTGTTGATCCATCCTTTTAATTTCTATTTAAAATTATAATAATCACCTGCCACTTCCTTTTAATATAGACCATTTCATAATCGTGAAAAATACATACATTAAAGGACTATTAAAGCCCAAACTTTATTCATGTAGTGTCTAGTCGGAACAAAATTCAGCACTCATGAATCCAACAGGAAACAATGAAAAAATCACGAATGCATGACAAAGATAAGAATAAACGAGAGGTCCTAAAATTACCGCCTCCAAGCAAAACCAGGATATATATATATATATATCCTGGTTTTGCTTGGAGGCGG
>JAVDBV010047927.1:0-14895 GCA_032619315.1 Piper longum
AGTTTTTAATTTATTTTTCCAGATTTAATCTGGGCCATGGCAGTTGGATCGGCTGCTATTATAGTGTTTTAAGTTTTTATATTATTTTTTAGATTTGATTTAGCCATCTTTATAACCGGACAATATCCCTGTTTTAACTAAACATTTTCCCATGCATGTATGAGTGTGAATTAAGATATTGGTCAGGATAATTTTGTGATAATTATATCTGAAGTTGTTTGCCTCCCACAGTAGACAAGAATTTGTTTAAATTTGACATAATAAATAATGAATATGCTGTAGATAGGAAACATATTATGTATTAAACATAAGAGAAAAGTCAGAAGAGAACGGTTGGCACATTTATTGTAGCATATTAGTTTGTAGTCAGAAGTCAAATTGTGCATTCACTAGCTTTGATTAACTGCATCATTAATACTAATACTGATTTTATTAACCAACACATCCATTGACATTTTTATATTAAGATAGGTGACCTCAATACAAATACTACATCAATGTGTTATATTATAACTATTATTGTTTAATTTAGACTTGTTCTTTCTTATAAATAAACTTCTACCATCTAGCCATTAATATTTTCGGTGAAATATCCAGCACTTGGTCAGCTTTTATTGGTGGGTCTTCTACCGTTATGCTATAAAAATCTTTAACAACTTCCCATATCTTCCACATTTCTTGTTACAATTTCGTAGTCTTAGTCTTTAATTATTGGGCTTTCAGATCAAGCTTTTATTAAAATAGAGATTTAGCATCATGAGGGTGTTAATTAAAGTTTTTTTTTTGCTATTTTTTCTTTGGCTTTTGTAGTGCGAATTGATTTTATAGATACATTGAGTTAAATTAGGAATAAGCATGTTCATAAATTTAAGTTATTACTATATTTGTTAGACCAATTTAGATTAAATAAGCTTTCCCCAGTCTCTTACTCTAAAATCTTATTCAAAAAATAAGATTTTTTCAAATAATAGATGTGATTTTAATGAGTACTCAAATCAAAGTTATAGGCTTCTGACAGTTAATGTCATACAAACCCAACAAATCAATGTAAATTCCAAGAAATTTTTTCAAACTAATTTTATATAAGCATGACTTTTTAAAAACTCATATAGCCAAGTCATTAGCCTCCCACACAACTGATGTGTTACAAACCCAACTTGAATCAATCTTATCTACAATACTATCGGCTACAATAACTCTTAACTGAAAAAAATTTCAATAATTTAAGTGAATAAACACTTTATTTGAGATTGATGTTTTGAACTGTTTTTGCCCTCTTTATTGCGAATATTTAGCCCACAACACATACCAAGTACCTTTTTATATGTGGTGCATAATTCACAGTTATATGTAAGTTCACAAAATAGAAAATCATGTGAACTTTCATGGTCAACATGTGTAACGACCGCAGGTTATACTCATGATATTTCGTCAGCTGAGATCATTATATTAATTATAATTAAATAGTTATACTTAATAAAGTAAGCATATAAATTATGCAGAAATAAAATTAATTATCAATTATTTTTATTATATCACAATAAATATCCATTATATATGTCCATATATCAATATATTTAAATAATATATATTTATATGTCCACTAAACTATTATACTAATAAGCAAACAAAGTAAAATCTTAATAAATTGACTTCTCTCATCTCATCATTCCAAGGCTTCCAAACACCTGCATACAAGCAAAGTTGTCAACTTAATATTAATAATAATACTGAGTTTAGTACTTATATATGTAGTAAATAATAATTAAAGAAAAAATCTAATTCACAATCAATTAAATAATGTAAAAAACCAAGTAAAATATCAATCATACTTACAACTTGATCAACCAATTAATACGGCTCATGTCACTTACTAATAAGCCTTAGTAGATTTATAGAATTATCACATAACATAGAAAGGTACTAAGTTAAATACATGTGTGACCTACATGTAAGTCCTTGTAAGTTAACTTAATTAAATAATATAATTATTCAGTTAAATACCGAACATGGGTGGCATGAACATATAAAAAGTCCGAACATGGGGTGGAATTAATTATTATTTTTTTTGTTTTAAGTCTAATTTTTATCAAACTAAAAACAAAATTTTTATATTCTTAAAATACCAAATCTTGAATTATAATAAGTTTTAAACCTAATTTGATTTAATCTATTCTTAATGATATTATTTTGAGAAATACATGTTTATTAGAAATAAACTATTACCAACATGCTATATCTTATTTAATCAATCGAGATCATTATTAGATCATTGTGATTACTTGTGAAACTTGTTTACAACTTGTTTAAATATAGTTTTAATAGACCATACATCAATTTCATAGATAGTATTATTATGTATAAGTATAAAATTTACAAGAATATATAAACAACATGAAGAATTTATTGAACAATAAGAATGATGAACGTGATACATGAATCTATGCAAACTACTTGTTTTAGTTGTAATTATTAACCTCTTTTCTGGTGTTTGCCTAAATTTTTGCACCACAATCAATTCCACATGCTTCCTAACAAGGGAGAGAGCACGAAAATAAAGAGGGAAAGGAGAGAGATGCCAAGAAAGAGAGAGAGAGGATGGCTAGGGTTGCAAATAGGTGAGATCGACTCCCCTTGAATGTCTTATATACCTCCTAATTTTCCTACTTGTCCTAAATATGTTTCGACTAATTCTAAAATACTAAACTACTCCTACACGGATCATAAATGGGTAGACATCAACAAATTTTTCAAAAACCATTATTCAAAATGGGCTTATGAGTTCAATTAGAATTTTTAGTTACCAAAATATAATTGACTTTACTTAAATCCTCTCGAAGGTGTAAAATGAGTGTTTAGCTCCCTGAATTACTTGAAAACTTGGCAAGCTCTCTGTAAGTGATATATACTTAGTTCACATATGATTATGTCCAACTTCCGCAACATACTTTAATTCTTATCTTATTATTTATTCAATAAAATTTTACTTGACCGATTATTTCCAACAATGATAATGTTTTGAAAATAATCAACATCATTGAAATCAATATAATCAACCCCATAAGTTTAAGAATCCCTATTATATTGATATTAATTTTGACTAAATATAAAAAAAAATTATAGCTTAAAAAATAAAGAGTTTACTAGTGATATATACTCTTTAAAAGAAGAAAATAAAAATAAGTAATAATGATAAAAATACCGATTGTTACATTATATTTGAACTACAAGTATAACAAAGAAAATTTTAATAATAACAAGGAAGTCAATCAATTATGATCATGTCCAACACAACCAGATCTTTATTTTTTCTCAAGTACTCTATACACTACTTAGCATGTCCTTGGAATAATTAGTCTACAAGATGCGTGATCTTGAAGAGGCAAGTGGAAGTATAATATGTTATTTGGGCATTGGCCAACTATCATGAAAAGGAGTTGTAAACGATCTTCAAGATGCCAATATTTGGTTTAATTAAAGAGAGATTATAAAATGTTAGAGCTAAGGCAGGTTCAAAGTGGTTTAATATTTGATGGCAATATTGTAAAATTTAGCTAAGTGGGAGCTTGAAAGCTAGCCGATTGAATTTTTCAATTGGCCAAGTCACTTGTTAAGTTTGACCACTTTAATCGATTGAACAAGCTTAAGCAATTATAGAAAAAAAAGGACACTGATCCTAATAGGGTAAATATACATAATCCTGTTATCATGAGAATTGGTTTTTGAACCTGTCTAATTCAGCTGATTCAACTCGATTCTCTCAGAATCCGAATTAAAAAAATATCTACATTGGATCACTAGAACTAGTCTTTGAATTACCTAACTATAAACTAGTTTGATCAACTCATGAAATATTCACGAATCACTGTTATTAGTAAGTATTGTATATTTTAATATTTGATAACTATATAATAGATGAAGATATAATATGTATAATATAAGAAATTCCCACTTACAGCCTTCTTAAGTTGAAAAAAAGATTTCCTTCAACACTTCTTTTATTTTAATTGCATCATCATGGTGTCAAGCGGGCCAGGTTGGTCTGGCCTGGCTTGGGCCAAGCCCAGCCCTTTTACTGTAACAGGCCGGGCCGGCCCCTTTTTTTTGGATAATCATTTTTTATTTTTGGGTTTGCTTTTTTATTTATCATCATTGTCACCTATAACCCATCATAGGCTTGTTTTTTTTTTTAAGTTTGTGCATGACTTATGTATGTGACCCACCCCTTTTTTTTAAAAAAAATTATTGCTTGGGTTTGTTAGCCGTTGGGCTTTTACGGGCCTAATGACCTTTAAAAAAACAGAGAGCCCGTTGGCTCTGATTTATTTTTGGGCCCATCCAAATTACTTAAACAACCAAAGTTTTCTTATATTCGGCCCGGGCCGAGCCGGCCCTATGGGCCATTAATGACCTTAGACCGTGCCGGGCCTCTTATTGGGCTGGGCCAAGCTGGCCCACGGGAACGGCCCACTTGACAGCCATATTTCATCAACCACTATATAAACAATATTCATACAAAAGTTTATGCAATTTTATTTATTTTGCCGTTATAAATTGGTCATTGTTTGATTTGAAACTTTAAAAAATTCGATTCAATTAGCAATTTATATCTTACAACAATGCCTGATCGACCTTAACCACAATTATGCTTAGTGTTTTTTTTTTCAAGTATGCTTAGTTTGGTTTTGATTAAAGGTATTTTCATAGCCTCTGTTGTACGGCTTTTACAAATGGGCTATGGCCTATGTGCTTGTGTAACGGGAACTTATATATAAATTTTGAAAATCTATGCATAAGGCTCAAGTTTTTACCTTCTGTGAGATTGTCGTTCTCCGGCTGTCTCCTTCCATCTTCTCTATCTCTCTTTAGATTTCTTTCGATTTCTGATAATAAGAGAGTTGCAGGTTTTCCCTGCCACAAAAATCTTGCCCTTTTATGTGTTGATTATAAACTTGTATGTGTATAATAAAGGGGATGATGCCTTGTTAATTTAAAATGATGTTTTCAAAGATGGTTTTTTAATAATTCTTAAAAATTTAAAGGTAGTTGTAGAATTCGATTGAGAATATATTTATGGAAATAACCACCTCAAATCTCTAAAATTAAATTCAACTATTAGTATTATTTATCCTCACATAAATCTTATAAACCCATTTACAAATATTAATATGGTGTTTGTGAAGTTGGTGTTCTTGTATATTACATAAGTGGTGGTGAATTGGGCTGTACATGTAAAGTCTGTGATCCAAGTCAAGGTTTTATACTCGTGAATCGAGCTAACCATTAGTTCGTGTTAAGTCAATTTTAGAATGCATGTGCTAAGCCGAGGCTGGCCGTATATCATAAATCATGATGGTCATGTGTGCCCAATTATATAATGATATATTACCACAACAAAAAAAGATAATATGCCACTTATTTTTTTATTTATAGTATACCCAAATTTATATTTAGGTCGTTTACCGCGTGAAGACTCATTGGTTATTATTTTGGGTGGGTTGGTACACTTAGAGCATGTCATTTGAGTTAGAACAATATTATTTTATTTTATGGTATTTTATTATATTTTATTTAGTATTTTTTGAAATTTATTTATTATTATTGACTCAAGATGTAACATCATGTTTCGGTTCACCCGTGAGCCAGCCCAGAAATGTTACCGGTGACCAAACCGTTTGCTAATATACTTGATTTGGTTAACTTGGCCCCGGATCTACCTTAAGCGTTTCAAGATGGTGATGTTATATGCAGAGTATGAATGGAATGCTTGGGTTCTAACATTGTTCTAAATGCATACTATTATTTGCAAACAACATACACACAAACCAAACAAACGAAAAGTTTAAAGGAAAAATATATTTTTAAAACGAATAGAGTCTTCCATAAAAATGAAATAGGGCCATATTGTCAATAAAAACCAACAACACAATCCAAATATAGCATATTCTTCACATTCTAATTATCATTGTTTTCCTCGTCATATGAGCAAAGTCTAAATTCCATAGCTCAATTGTTCCTTTCCATTCTCTATTCTTATTCATATGCAAAATACTCAAAATAATTTCACAGAATAGCATATCAATTTCATCTACACAGTTCTACACACATCATCATCATCACATACACTTGGTAGGTACATGTGTGTGCGATTTAAGTGCTGCTCCTCCGCAATTCCAACAGTGCTCATTTCTTGTGGTTCTTACCTACTTATATAAAAAAAAGATATCAATAATGAGTGTTACTAGTCTAGAAATAACTAATAACAAATTGACACAAAAGAACTAACCCTCCTAGTTTTCAATACTCTACTAGTCACTATATCATATTTATAACTAGTTTTGGATTTATTTGGTTCAACTGGGGTGAACTGGAATCAATTAGATTCTAAAACTATAAGTTAATCTTTCATCAAATATTAAAAATGTATTTTATTGTCAATATTTTATTGCATAGCTGTTAAAACATTATGATTTTTAATAAAAAATTGGATTTTGTGAAAATTTCATGTTAAAAAATCGGGTAATGATTAAAATAGTTTAAAGGCTTAAACCATACAAAATTTGAAGGTAATACGCAATATGCTGGATACAATCAAATGGTTATATACAATATTTTAAAGTTGAAACTATGGTCGGGTCATCTCCCTCTAAGTCTTGGAGCTTCCCCTCTACCTCTAAGAACTACTCAGCTTCCCCTCTACCTCTAGTAACTACTAAGAACTAGAGAGCCTTCCCTAGTTTTGAGTTTATAGTGCCTGTCTAGGGTTAAAAGGTACACCCAAAATATGATGCGACATGACTCAAAATGCAACCACACACAACGTGGCCCTAATCTACTTCATGACATGTATGCCAATTGACACGCGAATTGAGCCATGCAATGATTTACCATTTATTACAATTTCTAGATTGTAGAGTGTCTGAACGATTTTGTCGCAGTTTAGACTTTAGTTTCTCTCAATTTTATGGATATGGTGATATAAAGATTGCATGGTGTTCTGAGTGAGCCCACAGATAACAAGTGTTGAATTTTGATTAAATTACCAAAAATAACCTTCAACATTGTCATCCTCTAATTTTCTTCCCGATTTCTTTGAATTTTCTATCACCGCCATCAATAAGTTTTCTAGCTCAAATTTAGGCCGCCGACGTACTCCACCCTCCATCGTGTCACCTTAGATCGATAGCCCTCACTTCACCGTCGTTGGGAGCAGAGTTTTTCCCACCTATCATCGGTGCTTTGCCAACGCATCTCACAACTGGCAGTCCTGTTCTGGTCACTGAAAGTACTATCTGTTGGAGTCTCTCATCATACGACGAATGTGAGATGACATTCTACTACATGGGAAATTGTAAAGACATTGTGTTACTCAGAGGTATGAAGAATTCGAGTAGAATTATGGAAGACAAGGAATATTTGGTGTTTGGCCCTTCGTATCTATGCGGTTAACTGTATCTTGAGTATGTGTCTTTTTCTATATATATGTAGTTGTACATGTGTAATGAATATAATTTGAAGAATGTGTGATATTGAGTTTCACTGTGATGTTTTGCAGATCTCCTCACAGGTCTGACCTTCTTGTATGCCAAGAGTTTATTGTGTACTCTTGATGCCGATGGGTGTCCTGGCTTTGTCCGATGGGTATACCGACTTTGTTCAATGGGTGTACCTTCTTTGTCCGATGGGTGTGTTGGCTTTGTTCGATGTGTGTTCTCCTTTAGGGGCAAATATGAGAGGTTGTAGATCTAGACAGGGTCACCATTGGTGGTGCATGTGGGAGAAGAAAGAGAAATTATTCGTTGTGAGGAGAAGACATTGCTTTGGGTTCTCCGAGAAAGACCAACTATAGTTAATTTCTTATCCTTCTATACCTTTTGTCTATGGTTTGTAATATGGGGTAGTTTTATCCATCTAATGTTTTTGGTTGTGGTTTTATTTCAATTTGGAGAGTTTCCATTTTAGATATGTGCGTCATCTATCTTTTATCCTTTACTGGTTCCTTGTCAAAACACACAACATAGTGTATGGGGATTTTGTGTGTTAAAATCCCAACAAGTGGCATCAGAGCTTTGGTTCGTCAGCCTATGGTGGTTAGTGGAGTTATGGTTCATGGCCTATGGAGGTTCGTCAGATGAATCAAGGAAGAGTTCGATTCATTCAAGATTGTTGGTATTTTTTCAAGATGACTTTAGATAGTGTTAACAAAGGGTGTTCCTTCTTTGTGAGTAGGGGAGATGTACTAGAAGTTTTAGTCAGGGGAGATAAAGGGCATGCCACATGAGTTGAAAGGGGAGAAGTGTTAGATATTTTCCTCCTCATGTGATGGTGGTCGACAAGCGGCCGACAATGGTGCATCAATTTTGACTGGTATTTGACAAGTGGCGCATAGTGGAAGATTTTTCAAGGAATTTTTACATGGGGCGAGAAAGGGAGATTGACATGTGAAGGATGCTGAAACCAACCCTAGCGTGTTTCGTATGATTCAGAGGGGAGAATTATTGGAGTCCTTCATCATACGACGAACGTGAGATGACATACAACTACATGGGGAATCGTAAAGACATTATGTTACTCTAATAGGTACGAAGAATTCGAGTAGAATTATGGAAGACGAGGAGTATTTGGTGTTTAACCCTTCGTATCTACGTGGTTAACTGTATCTTGAGTATGTGTCTTTTTCTATATATATGTAGTTGTACATGTGTAATGGATATAATTTGAAGAGTGTATGATATTGAGTTTCACTGTGAGGTTTTATAAATCTCCTCACAAGGTCTAATCTTCTTATATGCCAAGAGTTTGTTATAGACTCTTGATGCCGATGGGTGTATTGGATTTGTCCGACGGGTGTACGATCTTTATCCGATGGTTGTACTGCCTTTATCTGATGGGTGTACCGGCTTTGTTCGATGTGTGTTCTCCTTTAGTGGCAGATATGAGAAGTTGTATATTTAGACAGGGTCACTATTAGTGGTGCATGTGGAAGAAGAAAGAAAAATTATTCGTTGTGAGGAGAAGACATTACTTTGGGTTCTTCGACAAGACCAACTATGATTAATTTCTTATCCTTCTTTATTTTTTGTTTATGGTTTGTAATTTGGGGTAGTTTTACCCATCTCATGTTTTTAGTTGTGGTGTAATTTTAATTTTGAGAGTTTCTATTTTAGATATGTGTGTCATCTATCGTTTATCGTTTATTGGTTCCTTGTCAAAACACACAACATAGTGTATGGGGATTTTGTATGTTAAAATCCCAACACTACCGTGACCACCGTGCTACTAAGAATTCAATGTCGTCGCTAGGATCTTGGCTGGCACCTTGCAGAAGTTATTCGATCGTTTTAGTTCGGGCCAAATTCTGGTCACCAAATACTACGCAGAACCAGTGCCCTCTTTGTCGACTTTGTTCGCCAGAATTGCCGTCACCGGATTTCCTCATCGCTGTCGTTTTCCATTTTCTCCGGCCAATTTCGGCCATTGCCGACCATTGTGTCTGCCATCAACCTCACCGTCACCTTCACAAATCTTCTGCCAAGCTTTTCTGATCCTTAGAGGGCACTGCCATGCCGTCGTTCACCGGACCCTACTCACTTGCACTACCACAGTTACCGTTTGTTGATATTTCTGGCCGAGTTCCTGCTACCTCCGACCATCTCACTGGTTGCCAACCTCCCCAGCTTGGTCATCGTCGTCCCACTGACCGTGCCCAACCCTTCATGCATGTCGTTGTCCCCAGATCCGGTACACCGTCGGTGCTCGGGCAGACCCAGCAGGATTTGACCAACCAAACCTGTTTACCCACAGACCCAACCTGACCCGACCCGGTTTGGTCGAATTGGACCGTTTTACCTCCAATTTGGATCATTTTTGGATGGTTGGAGCCTTGGAGGTATATTTCTTGACACCTGTTCTTTCTGGAGACATGCTTATCACTTGATAGATATATTTTGTGATAAGTTTATACTTACTGATTTGTTGATTATTTTGCTCCAATTTTTTATTATTTACTCATATTTCTATATATTTATTGAGTTAACTAATTCATAATGGATGTAAAACCTGTGACTCGAGTCATGATTTTATTATAGTGAACCAGTCAATTCAACTGTCGGTTCAAGTCGAGTTAATTTCACGAACTACGTGTTGAGTCGAGGCCAGCCTTGAGTTATGAACGATGAGGGTCAAATGTACCTGAGTAGATGATGTCCACGTTAGAAAGATGACGAGATATGAGTTATCTGAGTATATGATATTATACAATAAACGTTTTTATGTATTTGATCGTTGAATTATTTTTAGGCTTAATAACACATTAGGATAGATTATAGAGCAGTTTGGGTGGGTTATTAGTTATAAAACATATTATTGTGATGTTATGGTGTGCATTATATTTTATAGGGTATTTCCCTTTTTTTGATTTATTACGAGTTAGTTATTATTTTTGACTTGGTCGGAGTCAAGTCAAGTTTTAATAATGAAATTGCCACCTAACTCACCTCGACACCCGATCACCGCCGATGTTGCCTTGATTCCCATACCACCACCGATCGACGCCACCGAGTCCCGCCATGTCGTCGTCATGTCACCTCAAGCACCCCGGCTATCGCCTGGTCTCCACGATGCTCCAACGCGTGAGAACACGCCGCCATCGATTCGTTGTTGTTCATGCCGCTCTGCTTTCGACGTGCCGCCGATGCTTTCCCCCTTTGACCCCTGGTCATTTCCCCCATACCCATCACCGTTGTCGAGACTAGCCAAAGGCCAAACAGAAAACTGATCAATCCCGGCCGACTCGTCACCGCCGCCGGTTCCATCCTCACCACCACCGCCATTGGGTCGAGCTTGCCAAGCTGGTCCAGACCCATAACCCCGATTTCCTCGCTAAAAAAATTGACAGGAAAACTGCCAGAATCGCTAGAAAATTGCCATAAATCACTGGATTGTCCACTCAATCCATCTCGATGAATCTGATTGAATTTTGGACACCGTCAGGTGCCGAATTCGAGTCTCAAGGTGCGCGACAAAACCTTAGCTGTCGCCGATTGCTGATGACACGAGATATAATTAACTCTGATTTAATTTCCTAAATGTGATAATTATTAATACAACATGTTAGGATTGGTTGTTTGACGTGATGAATGCCTGATTGTGGATGAAATTATATTTGCATGATTTGAGTTGTGTTTAATGAATGTAATAATCTAATTAGGTAAATTAAATCTCAGCATGCTAATTGACTGCAACATAACTTTAAAAAATATAATAAAATTGGTATGAATAAGATGAGGTAGAAATATATTTTTTTACGCGGATGATTGTTTGGCTGTTGATGGATGATGTGTGTAATGTGAGCATGATGTCTGTGATGAGTTTGATGCAGCATTTAGTTAGCGGGTGTTGACTTCTAGATTTAATGTGTACGTATGGAGTAGGATCTTGTCGCCTAGGTGAGCAACCACAATTGGAGCTTCTATCAGGTCCATTTAGGACTCGCTCTTGATTTACTGTCTCATTCTATTGTGTTTTGTTTTAACATGTAAGCGGATGTATTGAGTGGTAGATTTATCGTGTCCCACTCTAGATGGGTCATTTAGTCGATTGTATTTCTAGATTAATAACCGTCGGGGATGAGATCCCTCGAGTTTGTTTTTGAAACTCAAATCCAGCTTACGATGCCTTCGGGCCTATTATATTGAAGTCCCTACTTAGGCCTATGTACATGTAGTTTTTACATTTTCAGTGAGATGTGGGACGAGGGAAAACTATCGACCATATCTTGAGATAAGGCGTGTGTTCGTCAAAGCAGGCACTGGAATTGGTGAGCATCCGTTCCATTCCTTAGGTATCCTAATAACTTCACCTTTGAGTTCCTTCAACCCGAAGAAGTGTGGAGGTTTACGAGTAC
Organism: Piper longum; assembly: GCA_032619315.1. Taxonomy (NCBI): domain Eukaryota; kingdom Viridiplantae; phylum Streptophyta; class Magnoliopsida; order Piperales; family Piperaceae; genus Piper; species Piper longum. The sequence goes on from JAVDBV010047927.1 coordinate 11,906, forward strand.
TACTATGCAGCGCATGTGTAGACTGAAGTGCCTAAGAGTACTTAGCCTATATGCTCAGGGTTAAGAGTGATACGGAGGATGTAGATGTCTGAAAGGTAAGAGAATGATTTTCCCGTGAAACGGATAGTTTAAAATGGCCAATGAATGATGATGAGATAGAAAGAGGATGTTATTGCGTGAGATTGATGGCTCCTAGTTATTACCCTTATGAGAGTTCTATGAGGAATGGAGTTCAGACCCAGGTCATATGATGGGAAAAGTAAGGCTAACTGTATTTGGATTAAAATGTTGTGTTTGGACTTTGTTATGGAGTTTATTGTTATAAATGTATACTGATTGCTGGTGATAGGGTGGACCTTATTGCACTTTTAGGAGAGACTCTGTCCATTTTCCTTTAAAAATATATATTTCTTTTAAACTTGTATTTGTTTGGTTCGTTTGTATGTTTGTTTGCATATCATAGCATGCATGTAGGACAATGTTAGAAACCCAAGCATCTCACCATGCTTCGTATGTGGCATCACCATCTTGAGGCACCGAGGGTAGATCCAAGTCGATTTAACTGAATCAAGTAAATTAGAGAATGGTTCGGTCGCCAATAGCATTTCCAGGCTAGTTTATGGGTGAACGAAAACGGTGTGTTATATTGACGTAAATTCTAATAATTTCTGCATTCTTCTGATTACCTATTGGGCACTTTTTAATGCTCAATTTATTATTTTGAGATATAATTCTGATTTATTGTATTTTTTGTATATTTCTCATTATTGATATTGTTTGTGATATGCCACATGTATTTTATTATTTATCAGTTACTTATAACTGATAAATAATAATAACCGATAATGTAACACCCCGTTTGGGTTCACTTGTGAACCAACCCAAAAATGTTACCAGCGACCGAAATGTTTGCTAATTTACTTGATTAGGTTAAGTCGACCCGGATCTACCCTCGACGTCTCAAAATAGTGATGTAACATATAAAGTATGGATGAGATGCTTGATTCTAACGTTGTCCTATATGCATGCCATTATATGTAAATAAGTATACAAACAAACCAAACAAATAAAAAGTTTAAAAGAAAATAGTTAATTTTCAAAGCAAAACGGATAGAGTTTTCCCTAAAATTGTAATAGGGGCCACCCTATCAACAACAATTAGTATATATTTATAACAATAAAAATTGAAAACATAGTTCAAACAAAGCATATTTTTTGCATTCTAGTTATCCTCGCTCTGTGGTTCACCTTGTTCATTTTCCACTTTGTATTTTCATTCACATGAAAAATATATATATAATAAATTCACAGAATAACATATCAATTTCATCTACAGAGTTCAATACACATCATCATCATTACATACACTCGGCAGGTACATGTGTACGCGATTTCAGTGCTTCTCCCCTTCAGTCCTGACAGTGCTCATTCTTCACTCACTCTGTCAGCAATGAGTGTTGCCTGTCCAGAAATAACTAATAACAAACTGACACAAGAGACCTGACCCTCCTGTTGGATAAAAGTTTCATTATTCTTCCTCAAGAACTCTTGTAAGGGTGATAATGGGAGCCATTAACCTCTCACGACAATGTCCCCTTTCCTTCTCATTCTCTTTCATTGGTTACTTTAATCTATCCCTTACACAGGAAAATCATTCTCTTTCCTCTCAAACTTCTACATCATCTGTGTTATTCATGGCCCTAAGTATAGAGACTGAGTACTCTCAGCCATGAGCATTCAACACCCTTTGAAACCACAAGTCTAAACATGCACTTCATAGCAATACCCCTAAACCTCCACGCTTCTCTGGGTTTGAGGAACTCAAAGGTGGAGTTATCGGGATCCCTCAAGGATGGAACAGACACTCCCAAATTCCAAAGCCTGCTTTGACAGACATATGCCCTATCTCAAGACATGGTCGTCGGTTTCCCTCGTCTCATATCTCACTAAAAATGCAAAAACTATATTTACATAGGCATGGGTAGGGATTTAAATATAATAGGCCCAAAAGCATTGTGAGATGGATCTGAGTTTTGAAAACAAACTCGAGGGATCTCATCCTCGAGGGTTGTTAATCTAGAAATACGATCGGCTAAATGGCCCGTGTAAAGTGGGTTACAATAAATCCACCACTCGAGACTTCCGCTTACCTGTCAAATCAAATCACTATAGAATGAGACAATAAATCGGGATCGAATCCTAAACAGACCAGGTAGAAGCTCCAATAGTGTCCACGTGCCTAGGTGGCAAGCTCCTACTCCCTACACACACATCAAATTAAAAGCTAACGTTCGCTAACTAAATGATGCATCAAACTCGTCATGAACATCACACTCAAAATACAGGCATCATCCATCAAATAATTGACAATCCTCATCATAATGAAAATATCCCTATCTCATCCTATTCACATCAATTTTATTATGTTCTTCTAAGTTATGTTGTAGTCAATTAACATACTCAGATTTAATTTACCTAATTAGATCATTAGCATTCATTCAATATCAATCAAATCATGCAAATCATCACTTCATTCATAATCAGGCATTCATCACGGCAAATAATCAATCCTAGCATGTCATGCTAACAATTATTAATTTTAAATAATTAAATCGGAGGTAATTATACCTCGCGTTGTCGACAATCGGCGACGAGTAGGGTTTCGTCGCATGTCTTGGAGCTCGAATTTGGCGCTCGGTGGGTTCTATAGCTCGATCATGTTCGACTGGATGAGTTCGGTAGAATATCCAACAAATTATAGAGAATCCGATTTTTTGGAGGGTTTTGGCGCTTTTCTGGCAGATTTCCGGTGGTTTTCCAACGACTATTTCCAGTGGCGACTACCGGCGGGATGGTGGTGGTTTGGGGTACCGTTGCCATTGGCTCAGAAAACCTGACAAGTTTGATTTCAATGAGGTCGGTGAAGTTGTGGCTCACCAGAAAAGGGGAGAAATAGGGGCGGTTGGGGGTGGGGTGACAAGATCCAGCCG
>JAVDBV010047928.1:0-15586 GCA_032619315.1 Piper longum
CTGGAGGGCGATGCGGGGGGTGGGGGCGTTCGGGTTGGCGGCTGGTGAAGATTCACAAAACGAAGCCAGCTTACAAGTCTCACCTCCACAATTCGTATTGAATATGGGACTATTCAATAATCCAGCCTGATCATTACAAGATCACAAGTAGACAAGTGAACCCCCTTGTTTACAAGCATGTATTATTGAAAACTCAACCACCCAACCTAACAATCATAATTTGATAATTGATAGGTCCTTGAGAGAAATTGCCTTAGGATGGCAAATGAGAAGAAAGGAATTCGATGCCCCTATTCATGTAAATGATATTGAAGTCCAACCAAAACAAGTACAACGGTGTATTACTTTTAGTCAATAACTTTTTGTTTACACTTACTATTTGTTACTTTATTTTTTTCATTCAAAATTATAAGCTTCTGACTAATTTATAAAAGGTTCATGCTGTCTATAGTTTATGGTACCACAACCATAAAGATTTAAAATCAACCTCAACATGGCAATTCAAGATACAAATCAATCTACAAGGATTTATTTCCCTCACAAAAACCCATCAAGATGGGGCTTTACATAAAGTATATTTTCAACATACTCTGCTCTTTAATATGTATTCAATTTATAATATATCTATGTGAATATTTTCTAGATGCAGCACTAAATATCCTGCACTTGCTCATAGTAATAATTAATCCATTCAGGCTAGAACATAATCAACTATGGTGTTCCTAGTTATGGCTGGAAGAAAATACATCAGAGTAGGAATACCATCAGTAGGCATTGGAGAACTGCTGATTGAACTGTTTCATCAGGATCCTCTAGAACAGCAACAATTACCCGGAGCACTTCTTTCATGTATTTGTCCAAAAGTAAGGAAGGAATCTGTAAATAATATGCAAACCATCCAAATCAACAGCAGCACTTATATAAAATTCAAGAGAACATCAATTTTATATATATATATATATATATATATATATAGGAGTAACTTAAAAAAATTGAGGAAGCCAGTACGTAGGCAAGAAAAAAAAAAACTTGCATTTGAGACTGCTTATTCAATATTCTAGAATTTTCTTCTTGGTTCCCTGAATATTCAAGATACATGTGTACACCAGTTCGTACATATGTATTAGCTGATTGTTAGCATACATACTTAGTCTGCTTGTACTTATCTTGTCTTTGTTGTAGTTATCATCTTACTTAATCAAGGTTCCTATGTCGGATATCGGTATCGTGTTGGACAATGAGAAAGACGAAATACAAGAGATACGTTGGAGATATGCCGGAGATATCCGGAAATTTTTTCATAGTGCTTTAACTATTTTTATTCATGACAAAATTAGTAGTAACAAATGATGTAAAAGTAAAAGAAGAATTTAAGTTAAAACAAGGATAATAATATAGATAACATGTATTAAATTACATATGGATCATTCAAATAATATTTCATACTATGATATAAATGATAGAATGTGCATTCCAAGTAAGAAATGTAGATAATAATGTAAATAATGCATAAACATAAGAGAGGTGCCAACACATTTCAAGACCTTCACCATTGTGTTCATTTTATAAAGAATTTGCATAATTTGCTCAATCAAAAATCATCTTGTTGAAATCCTAGTTGAGTATCTTACTTGAGTGAGGTATCATTGACATATTACCAGCACATCCAAAATTAAGTTAACATAAATATCGCCCTTCAACATCTTTTCGGTAACTTAAATATATAGAGATATATTGAGATATTGCAAACTTTGGTTGTAATACCTACGTTGAAGTAAATATTTAGTAATTCCCTTTCATAAAAGCTAGAGCTTTTGGGACGAGTGATTAGACCATCTGAAATTTACATGGTATTAAAGCCGAAGATCTGAGGTTCAAATATCGTTGGCAATATACACCAAGAGAAATATTAATTTACCCCGTGTGACCAATGGACTATTTGCCCCGTGTTTGTGTTCGTCCACGTGCTGAGCCTTAAAAAGTTTGCTTGTATATGAGAGAGTGTTGAAATAAATATTTAGTAGTTCCAGCTTGAGTTACTGGGACAAGTAGTTAGACTATCTGAAATTTACAACCTATAAATATCAATGAGAATACCAACTCAAGGCATATAGGCCACTTGAGTTTTAAATATGCTCAATAAACGAATGAGTAACCTTTCATGCAAAATTAGTTTAGATTATGTCCTTTTTGAAACAGAATCAGTGTAAACCATTAGTCTTTACTAGCACTGCTCATCATTGCAAATGCAAGAAACAGACTTATACCTGGACGAGTCCTCTTAAACACACTCGCCTTACTGTGGGAGATTCATCTGCAGCATGCAAACACAAAGCTTCAACCATTTGTTCCATCAAGGAACTAGCACTGTCACTGCAAATGGACAGGAGCATCTTTTAGGAACTATAACTTATACAATTAATGAACATCATCAAGTTATCTCAGCTAGGTTGGATGACTTCTGTACCATTTATTAATTGCTTTTGCACTTAAATTGATGATGCACATCATGCGCACACAAAGTGAAGAAGTTTTATACTAGATGCCTTTCTTATCATAACCTTTTTCATAGCAAAATATTGGATAATGCAATGATCTCTAAAGTATATGCCAAAAAAATATAAATATTGTTATTGATTAGATTAACATGACCTAAATTATACGTAGAAAAAAAATGATAAACCACACTCAAAACGAGTAGAATAAAAGTACAACCTAGCACAACAATGATAAAATGTTATAAATTATGACAACACAGACACTCACAGACAAGCTTAGAACCCTAACCCACTGATTTTTTTTTACTCACCAAAGTAAAATTAAAAAATGCTACAAAAGCTTAACTATTATAAAAAAAATATCCAAATAAGCAGCATTAATAGTTAACTCCCTAATTAAACATAGACTTAGGATAATAATGCAGGAGAAGACTTCAATGGATCTACAGAAGGTTTTGGTGCCAAAACAAGATGTCTTTAAAAAAAACCAAAAATGCTTTAAAAAACAAATGGTACAATCTCAACTCTCAAGAGCTATAAATCCACCCTCAAGAGAATTGCATATGTGCATGAATCTTTACGAAAGACATCAGATAGCTAGTTAGCAGCCAATAGTAGTTGGCAAAAGGAACAGCAGCCAAATAAAGAAAAAATTAGCAGCAATCAGCACACCATTCTGAGATCTCAGGACAATCTTCTAAGGTTGAAAAACTGGCAAGGGTTAGTTTATGCATGAATACAAAGATCATCATAAATATTTAACAGCCAAACATTTTGGCAAAAGATAGAGCTAAATCAGGAAAAAATCAATGTAGAATCTGCCGTGTGTAAATATCTGTGGAAGTAGGGCATAAAAAATGGCTTGTGAATTTAAAACATAATCTAAAATAAATGAACATTCAAAAGTTGGTAAATCTTATATTTACCAATAACGAATAAATTCTGAGAGTGCAGCAGCCGCAGCTTCCCTTGGAAAACTTGGTTGGTGATTCAGTGCTTCAATCAAAATCGTACATATAGGATGAACCTGAAAGATAGGAGAATGGCTAATTTTACTTGAAAAGAAATTTCTATAAATCGGGTACAGACAATTTTTCACACAAGAAAATAAGAAAATAATCTCCTGAACATAGTTCGCAACTTCTAAGAATTCTGATGAAATAACTCCAAACTTACTATTTAACTGACTTTCCAAAATGAAAACACAAATTAAAATGAATATCTACAATATCTCCAAAATTTCAGAGAAACTTAAATAAATAGAGAGATGTCAATATCAATAGAAATCACTATTATTTGCTGAATTTTTTTGAATTCTTAGCATTAATTCACAAAACAATAGTGATCGTGTTAGTAATAAGGGCAATCCCCAAAGTATCAAGAAAAATCAACTTTCTTCTTGATAGAAGTCAACACATTAGTTTTGGTAAAATTATTTTTATGTTTAACTTAAATGAATGGACTTAATAATCTTCTAAGCATCAATTCATAAAAGAATAGCAAACTTGTTAGCGATAGGGACAATCCCCATGTATAATCAAGAAAACTCAACTTTTTTCTTGATAGAAGTGAACACATCAGTTTTGGTAAAATTGTTTACATGTTCAACTTAAATGCATAGACATGAAACTTACGTAAACTTTGTGATTTTACATGTGCAAGTTTGAGCTCAGCCAATATGTTAACATTGCTCCTTTTAAGTAACTTAAACAAATGAGTAGTTTGTATTGTTTATATGTCTCCTTTATAACATTGTGTGAAATAAACATGTTTATCAGACACAAATGATTTGAACATTTGAAAATTATGTCCAAATTTGTTTAATCTATCTTCAAGGTATCCCCAGTACATCTGCCATATGGCTGACCTCATATGTAAAATTGCCATATTGGAAATTTAGTCTCTCTCGTATTTCTACATCATATGTTAAATTACATCACTTTTTGTGCTCTAGTTCAAGCTGGATCATATAAGTTAACTTTTGTCTTTTCAATGGATCAATGATGACCCGATAGTAACCTACTTGTATCAAAGATGTTGAAAATACAAACTAATGATGATAGCAGATAATCAATAGATTATCCTACATACATTACTTTCGACATCTGTAGTTACAAAAGCAGCTACAGTGCAAATTTAAATCACAAAACTAACAGCTGATATGCAGGAACTAATTAGCTAATACATAGGAACTAACTTACAGCTTCATCTAACAAATATATGTCATTAAAGATGCAGTCAAACAATACAATAAATGTGTCAAAACACATAAACATTTAATTTCGTGTTCTACTTCAAGCTGGATCTATGAGTTTACTTTTTTCTTTTCAATAGGTCAATGATGGTCCACTGGTAACCTACTTGTATTATAAACATAAAGGAACATTGGACCTACACATTTTCCTCTATCAAGCACAAAGCAACGTGAAATTTGCTTTCACAAAATAAAAAATATTCAAAGCCACTGTAAATGTTAACATGGTTACTTTAATCTGAGATTTGTCCCAGTGATTAATAACCCTTAGTAACCTTAAGTTTATAGTTTTCACTCTCCACACTAAACCATCTCTCTCTTTGATATTAATACAATTGTTCTACTTTTTTCCACTCATTTTCGAATTGCAATTCTTGAAGCATAGGATACATAACAACACAACAAGGATTTCCAACGTGATAAGAGAATAATGATAAGAGCATTCTCCGGCAAATGGAAGTACTCAATGCACAGAAATTGATTAATTCCATTTTACTACTGGGATTATCTAGGTGACCCTAAATGCAAGATGAAATTTCCTGAAATACATGGGACAGCATGCAGTAACAGAGTGAGAATAACAGATGACCTCTACGAAATGGATTGTCACCTTAGCAAAAGGCGTAACGCATCAATTCTTTTTTAAGATTAACTACTTCAGTTAGGCACGTTACATTTCGATTACCTCCTTGGGTCTTTTTATAGATATGCAACTTGCCAAGTCAGCAACAACATCTATCCACTTGTCGTCCTTAGTTTGATCAGCACCTTTAGCTAATATCTATATTACAAAATCATATTTACACTGAAGAAAACTGACAAATAACAGAAAAACACTGAACACGTTTCAAAATTGCAAAATACCCTTCCCATTTCCAGGTCACCCATGCATTCGCAAAATGACTGAAAAGCAGCCAACAATGTCCTGAAAGTCAAATGGTTACAACTTTATGATAAAATATGAAAAAGTACCAGAGAGAAAAAAAACAAGAAGATGGAAAGTAGAAACAGAAAATACCATAAAGGTTCCTGCTGGCCTGATACAAGAAGACCATGGCAAATTCCTAACTGAAGAATGAGTGAAGAAAGAACAGATGCGTATCTCTTCTCAATAGCTTTCTTTCCAATCTTTCCTCCTCCCCTGAAGTTTCTAATTAGCTGAGAAATTTTTTACCCACAAAAAAAAAGGATAAGTCAAACCAGATGGGAAGGGTTTACCTAAAAAAAGAAGTTAAAGCAAGAACTGATGCTTGAAGGATAATCTCTTCAGACAGTGTTTCAACACCTGTATCCTCTCTATCTACATCAATTTTGAACACCGTCCCCTGGTTTAGCACTGCAACTAGATGCTCCAAAAACAGCACGGAAAGTGATACATGCTGTGAAAAAGCCTACAAAAAGTTTTCTTTTTAAGCAATAAACAGAGAAATATAATCTAATTCATCCAAAAAATCTTCTTCTTTAAGATCCTACACCAAACAATTCTGTCAGACGCAAACAGCAAGAAATGTGATCCCATTTTTGCATAATAGTTCATAATCATCTATCGTCATTATCTACACTTTATCTCTGCTAGACTGGGTCAGATCATCAGTTGTATGTCCCCAATTGAATGCTATCACGTTTGAACCAATGGCACAACACCACTGTCATATACCTACTACAACTATTGGATGGGCATAATGAGATTACATCTAGAATATGACCCAATCAGGTGACACCATAACAGCACCCCTTCCGGCATTACAGCACCATCGTTCAATGGCTGAAATTTCAAAACATATATCAAGCTGGCGAAGTACACAGCTTTGAACCAAGTGCTGATTGGCACCTTTTTTGAGGGAAAATTTCATGTAAAGCTTCCAAAGGGAAAAACTATAAAAAAATGGGCAGCAGCCACAAAATGATGACAAGAACAAGAAGACCAAAATTGAGCTTGAGGGATTCCATATGATACCCAAAGGGTGTTGGGGACATTGATCCGAAACTAAGATCCATGTAACTACAAAAGGTAAATTTTTGAACTGCCAGATGCCCAGCCTGACACCAGCCCTATTTCATTCATACTAATATCTAACACAAGAAATGTAACTGACGTATAATGGGAGACTTGTATGTTCTCTTCATCAAAAAAATTATTTCAGTGCCGATGGCCCTTTCAGCAATAATATTCATTAGACCTTTTTTTTGTGAAATTGAAAAATCATTAAAACCCAAAGGGAACAATACAAGCAGCGTCAGCAACACCAGGTGAAAGGCTAGAGGAATAAAAACTAGATCCAAAAGTCTGCAAGAAAGTAATGTTTGTTAGACCTTACATTATAGTGTTAGAATGTTAGAAATATGTCACATTTAAGTTGTAAATGACACCATGTGCCGTACAGGTCATGTTGACCTGTTCTTAGATATTTAGAAGTTTAAACATGCAGGTCATGCTTTGTGTAAATCTTATACCCAAAAATCAGGGATTTTCTGCAACCATACATCCTCCATAAAACAATCAAAATATGGACAATGAACTCATGCAATTCACCTCCCTCTCGTAATCTATTTTTGTTAGTATACCTATTCTAATATTTCAACATATATTATTGCATGAAGTGAAATAACACATCAATCTCCAAAGAAAAAGGACATTCATTCAATCACTTGCTCAATAAACAACATCTAGAATGCAAATTTCATTCAAGATAAATTTTCCTATGCCAATGGTTGATGAACATGTTTATTTGGCTTACGCTGGAAGAATTCACAATGCTGGGAACAAAGCATCCACAGGGAAGTATAGATAATCGCAATCCTCTTGTTGAATGATAATGATGCAAAATGACGAATGTTATCAAAATAACCATGGCAATGATTTAAAAACTCACATAAAACGCATCCTGCAAGGGCCATCCTCCTCGCAATCTAGATATGTCTTTGGTTGCCACATCACGTCCAGCACTTGCCAATACTTCAAAGAAAACAACTGTGGTACTGGTCGTTTCAGCTAGGCAGCATATCTTGCATCAATTTAAGGAAAACAAGTTGCTTTTGAATTCAAGCACTCATAACCAGATACAGTGAGTGTAAACAATGTATTTAGAACTCAGAAAAAAAAGTGTAACCATGTATAATAGTCTTGCCAAAATAGGAAAAGAAAATTCCAAGTCAATGATGAAACATAAAACAATAAATAAATTTTGGCTTCTTATGCAATTGAAAAAAAAAGAGATAAAAAGGATACCGCAAGAAGGACTTCTTGGCGTAAATGTTTGTCAGTTAGTAAAGCTGCAGCAAAAAGCAGTGCTTGGGTGATCCTGGATTTGTCACAATAGAAGGAGCGAGATAAGGTTTGTTTACTTAAAAAGTCTATAAATGAACTTAAACACTCACCCAAGGCTTGGTTTGATAAGTTCAAAAGTCTCCTAATTCAATTTGGTTTTTAAAGAACAATTTCTGACTATTAAGTATTTGTGAAGTTCTTAGAAACTAGCTCTGTGATTTTGATTGTGTATGTGGATGAGACTGTTATCTCCAGAAGTGATGCGGCGGGAATAAGTGACTCTAAAAGGTGGTTATGGTCCCAGCTTCACATTATGGGCCTAAGAAAATTCCAATATTTTCTAGGTATTGTGCCTAAGAATGAAAATGGGGTTTTGTCTAATCAGTAAAAATGTGTGTGGAATTTTCTTTCGGATACTGGATGAATGAATAAAAAGGCGTAGACCCTCCTTTAGAAATAACTACAAAACTTGAACCTCCAACTGGGGAGATGGGAAACCTTGGATATTATAGGAGAATTATCAGTAAGTTAATTTATTTGACAGTTACTTAACCTGATATTGTCTTTGCAATAAGTGTGGTAAGCCAATATAAGCAAGAGCCTCAGGAATCTCACTAGAATAAAAAGGCGTAGACCCTTCTTTAGAAATAACTACAAAGCTTGAACCTCAAACTAGGGAAATAGGAAACCTTGAATATTATAGGAGAATTATCGGTAAGTTAATTTATTTAACAGTTACTGTCTTTGCAATAAGTGTGGTAAGCCAATTTAAGCAAGAGCCTCGGTAATTTCACTGGAATGTGGTTCTTCATATTATTAGATATTTAAAGAGGTACCTGAATAGAAAATTGTGGTAAAGAAAGGTAAAAATGTTTTAGACATACACTGCTTTGTTGATACAAATTGGGCTGGAAGTGTCCATGATAGAAGATCAACTAGTGGATATTGTATTGTTCTTAGAGGAAATCTAGCTATTTGAAAAAGCAAGAAGTAAAATGTTGTGGTTAGGTCGAGTGCAGAAGCTAAATTTAGGGCCATGGCAAAGGCTGCAACTGAACTTGTGTGGATGAAACAATTACTGGGTGAATTAGATTTTCTGGTGTCAGCTCCCATGAATTTATGGTGCGATAATCAAGCGTGAGACCCACAATTTGTGTACACCCATATAGATCTACCATGTAAATAAACTCCATAAATCCACTTCACCCACAAACTATTTTTATTTGTTAACACTCGCCAAAACAACTTTGCTAGACCAGCTTTGTTAACTTCAAAAATATCTCGGATATCAAGACCACTTTCTGACAAGGGTTTACAAATCCGCATCCAGCTAACATTGTGAAAACCCCTGTCATTAATGTTCCCTCTCCACAAGAATGATGAGAACAATTTAGTTATGAATATTAGTTTACAAACCAGTTTATAAATTGGGTACTCAAGGGGCCAATAAGAGGCCGAACAATTTTGGTTTATATGCAAAGTAGGCCTGTAAGTGGGGGTGTTGTGAAAAGAAATGCACTCTTGCACAATCAAGACTTGAGCGGCTAAAGGAAGGCCAAAGAGGATGATGATGGACACAATCATGGATGACATAAGGATGCATTATTTAAGCACACAACCCCCCAAGGAATCATGATAATGAACATTATTTCATAATTTTACATTTTAATAGATATTATAATCATGATAAGAACTTGCTGATACGCTTTGAGACGTGGTTTGGCTGATCCAAACTAATTCAAATGAACCTAGAATTGAATGAATCGGTAACCAGTTCACCATCCAATTCCGACTGTGTTCCCTAGGTCAGTTCATTTACACATAAATAATATAGAGCTGAATATATAACTGGGAACAAGATAGAACCTGGAAATATCAGACTCATTCAACTCAGAGCCTCTTTGTGTGATGAACTCAACTACAGCCTGAATGGAACCTTCACCAGACTGTCTAACCTTGTCACATATAGAGGAAGAGCACCCATATAATGTGATAGTAAGCTGTTTTCGATATAAATAGTAACTAGTCATGAGAGACAAAGACGATAAATTTAACATGCAAAACAAAAAAAAAACAAAAAAAACAGAAAAAAATGAACTCTCACCTCATCCCTTGTTAACAACACACAAACAGACGATACAATTCTATTAAAGACCTCTGATGGATCAATAGAAGCATCCTGTGCAGGAACAAAACTGATTACTGATTTACATGAAAAGAAAAGAAACAACTTTGATATTAGCTACTCTTACACTTTTCAAAAATGCAATAGCATCTTCAAGCGAACTTAGCGCTCCATACAGCTTCTCAATTTCTGGTCCAACAAAAAATCCTGCCGGTCTAGGAAGGGATAGCGATATACTAAAGAACAGATCAAGAATCTAAAACCATTTCATAAGTCATATCAGTCAATGACCATCGACCAGAACAAAAACTTAAAACACCATTAATAGCTAATAGACCTGAGCTGAGATCTTTCTGATTTCTGTGCCAGAGTCAGCACATCGAGGAAGATAAACTATAACCCTCTCTCCTAAATTAAGAGATTCGCGACTTGGCAGGAGGAAGATAGCTACAAATGGCATAAATGGGACTTAAAAATAAATAAATAATAAATAAAAAGAAGAAAAAATAATAAGCAGAAAGCCATAAGAATCTTCTTTACCTGGTAGATTAGAAGAACTCCTTATCAAGGATCTGTCAATTTTTCTATGTGGGCAGCCTGCATGACAACCGAGGCCACAATTTCCACTTGAACACAGAACACGGAATTTGAGAAGAAGCTCATGAGCGGCAGCACAACCTCTTCTCCTCTGGTGTTCAACTGATGATGCAACAAACGGATCAATTCTTCTCAAAATATGCAGTAGGTGTTCTGCTCGGCTCCTTCCATCTTCTCCACTAATCACCAAACAGTACAGCTAGTTTGTTACTGAAGAAAATAAACAAAGAAAATATAAAACAGTATATAAAAGGAAATTTTAATCTGAAAGGAAGGAGCACCACTTAATATTTATCTTAGCACACATTTTAAAATGACTTTTAAAACATTAAAAGAACCATAAGGTGAACAAAACTGTAGGTTAACAGAATAATTAAGACTGTCTTACCTATTCATCAAAATTGCACCGAGCAACAATATGAGGTTATTAATAAGTGGATCAACAACAGTGGAAGATTCATTAGGCAAGGCAAAAAAACCTAAAGTTGCCTGCAAAAGGTAAATTCCAACCATCAGAAATGTAGAATTCTAAAGTAACAAGCTAGAAGAACAGTATGAACACACCTTCATAACATGATTTTGTGTTTCTGGGGTTAACTTTGGCTCTACAGAAACTAATGTTGTGCAAGCACTTAATGCAAGAGTCTGCAATGATCAAAGGTCAAGTATGACACAGTAAGGCAAATTTTACACCACACGCAATTCAACTATAAAGAGTCGCAAAACCATGTCCTCCATAGCCAACTTTGGCAAATGGGATCCATGGATATGGTTTGGCCTACTAAGCTACTTCATCGGCAGTTTCCACCTACTACATTCAGAGCGCTCCCACTATAAGATAAAAGGAAAAATAGCTTCAATGGGTAAACGTATAAACTACAAAGTCGAGGGTGTGAGAAAGGAAGAACTAGGAATCCACATCAGACAAATAAAAGTTTCAGAAATATTTTGCAGTGACACCCTTTAAATTGGTCAAGAGCTTTTTATGAAAAAGTATTAAACAGAGGGTGAAATAAAAATATTTATGTGAAAAGGGAAAAAATATAAATATTAGTTATTTGGTCCTTCGTCTTTTTGGGGGAAAAAAAGGTAGCATTGAGAGCCGATATCCTGCTGGCAGCCGGAACCAAGTGATGCGGCCCAATCAGGCATCCGGCAGTGCAGTCTGGCCGGACAAGGGACCGCGCCCCTGGTCAAGAGCAGTCAGATCAAGCCAGTCAGCCGAATACGGCCAGTGGGCAGCCAGAGCAACCATCTGGCCTGGGTGGTGTCTACCCTGCTCGCCATATCCAACCTCCCCCAACCAGTAACAGTAGGTGGGCAGTGAGGTATGGCCGCCCCCCAGCTGTAAATTTGTTTAATGCCACAGCAATTGGAGTCTGGTGAAGATGGCCACCAGAGACAGGTGGCTTTTAGTCTTTAAGAGTGAATATGTCATTTCTAAGAAAACCTTTTTTCTCCCAAATGTTTCTCTTTAAGGGTGAATATGTCATTTCAAAAAAATCCTTTTTCCCACAAATGTTTTCGTTTCACCATTTGTTTCATAAGTTCGTTCTCCGGGACCACTTTTTTTTCATAAAAAGCTCATTGTTCAACTGTACATTGAGATGATATCAATCAGGACAGTATATCTGACAGATCATTACCATGCCATAGTAAAACGAAGATTCATAATAGTGCGTTGGGTCATGGTAATGATTACTGGCACACAACCGACTTCTGTATCAGTAATCACACATCAGATACCATTTGATGATTCAATAGTGAAAATGGCACAACATTCATAACAAACGGTAACTTAGTAACTAGTCCAAAAGATTCAATAGTGAAAAATAGTTCTCATACAATAAAAAGTCCAACTTATCCATTTTCACTTAATTAGCACCTAACAAGAAGTAATTAAACACGCTTTGATAATCAACATTATCCTTCTATAGAAACATAACATATAAAACAAAAACAATGACTAATCATCCATATTCTAACCTGCGTATGAAGTTCAAGGTTAGAAACAGAGAAATCCTCATCATCATCACTATCATCTCTACCCATCAAAGTTAAAACATAGTCAAGCATCACATCCCTTTTCTTCAACGGAAACGAAACACCAGATTCGCCAGCACTGATGACAGCATGACCTACAGTAAACGAGCAAAAATGCCTGTTAGTTTTATCAAGTGAAATTCTTCTTTCATTAGCAAGAGAAATGCATATCACATTAGCGGAACCCAAAACCAACAATACAGAAATGATAAAGAGCTCTAAATTAATGAACATTTAAGTCTTATACTCTTAGAAAGACGATGCTGCATATCATTTTTTTTTATGAAGTTAAAATTCATTATAGAAAACCACCCCTAAAAGGGAAATACAAGCAACCTTACCCTCGGGAAGCGAAAGGCAAACGAAAAAAATGAAGATTACATCTAAACATCGTCTGCAAGGAAGTTACAACTATTTAAAACATTTTACTTTGAGTTGTTGACATTAGAGGCTAATTATACCTCATATATTATAGCTGAGCTGAGAGCCTCCTATCCAGTAGAAATATCTTGAAAGATTCTCTTCTTATTCTCATACCAAATAAAGGCAACGAAATGGATGTGAAGATGCTTGATAAGAATGCTAGAGTGGATAATGAGCATAAAACATAGGTAACCAATCAATCTTATCCACTTAAAGAGAGGATCCAGCAGTGAATATGGCATGTATGGTGGATAAGGTTCCAAACATGCTTACTTTGAGAGGGCTGATGAGAACAAGAAAAAAACCGTAATGTGGATCACATTGATAGGACTAAGGAATTTTTGATAAGGCTGACTTTGTTTTAATGGGTGGAATGTTAGGACACAAGGAAGAGAAAAAATGTGAGTGGTGATGAATATGTGTGGTAAGAAATTAAGGGATCCAATGGCCAATAGTTTTATAAAAGGACCATTAGGAGTGGCACCAATTGAATACAAGATTTGTGAATGTCGAGTGAGATGGTTCAAACATGTGCAACAAAGACCTCTTAATGTCGAAATGAATTAGGTCTGCAACATTGTAATGTGCAAATGTGTGACACAGATAGACCAAGAAAAACTTTGACGGAGGTTATTGATGACATATAGTTCAACTCATCATTGTACGATACAAACAAGAATTTTCAAGGTCTTTCTTCAACAGATTTTACTAACTTCTTTCAAACTCGAGGACAAGTACTTTTTAACTGAGAGAGATTGATGACGGGAAAAATAAGCCATTACTTGTTTAAGTTTTGGTTTTTATTTAAGTATTATGACTTACGGGTACTTTAATCATGTCATAATTATCTTTATTTTGCTGACGTCTTTAATGGAGGGTATATTAGCTATTGTCATAGTTTAATTAACTTACGTCACACACACACACACAGATATATATATATATATATATTCGAGGGTGTACTAGAGATTATGATGATTATTGAATAAAGTTGACGGTTTTACTTCATGTGCCGTCACTGCTCTTCTTCTTTGTTGCTGCTCAATCTTCTTCAAGTTTGAGTTTTTTAAGACTTATAAGGTTGGTCGTTGAAGCTTATTGTCTAGTTATCGGATTTCTTAACACAAGGATTCCATCAATTGGCATTCAGAGCCTTGGTTTTCCTAAGGTTTTGTCCTGTGTTTGACCATCACCACCACCATCCAATCTATTTGCTTTTCAACATCATGGGTTATGTTTTATCTTCCCCACCACCACCCCAAACTCCACCTTTGATCATTAGATTTGACAGTTTTCAAGAAATTCTACTGCTACTAGAACTATACAAAACGACATCTAGTTTTGTGTTTGTTTGCTGTTTGGCCATATTACTTGAAATTTGGAGATATTCTATACAAGGCAACCTGTGGTTTTGCAGTCTTTGTATAGGACAACATCTACTTGTGTGGCCAACAGTTGTTGCAGCAATTCATACCGTCACAAGGGCGCCATCAACTTATAGGAATCTTGTGGCTGCATGACGTTGTCCTCGATGTTATAACTTCAGCAAATTCTAGTCTTGCTAGAGTTGTTGTCCCATGCATACATGGCGACAACGACCTGTTAATGTGCTACTGTTTTGTTGCTGTCTCTAGCAACCTAAGGAGATTATATTGCTGGAAGCCAACAGTTGGTGCAACCATATCAATCTGGTATTATTTACTGCAATTGGTTTTGAGTTTGTGTATGTGGCAACATAAAAGTTACTGCCTTTATAGTACCTTTTCATTAAGGCTGGTTCTTCTTGAAGGCCTTATCAAGTTTGGTTTTAAATCTCTATTACTTGGCTTTGTGCTGCTGATTTGAAAGTTATATATATTTTGTGCTTCAATGGGATTGCCACATCTATTGTTTGAGAATACTAACCAGCAAATTAAAAGCGAAAATTGCTGCTGCTGATTGCTGATTGTTACATCTATTATTTGGGAGGAAATTGCTGATTGCTGCTTTTGCGGTTAATTACTGTATTGGTTAAGTTGGAGTTTTACCTAAGGCTGCTGCAGTTTTGGCCTCTGTTGCTATTTTGTATAGAACCAAGTCGCTGAAATTAATTTTATACTCTTTGTTGCTGCATGTTCAGCCCAATAGTGGAGTTTAATTATTGAATTGCTTCTGTTCTTCCCCATTTATTATGGGTGTTTTGTTGAGCACAACCAAGTGACTTGGGGGTAGGGTTCATTAAAAGCTGCAAGCATGGTTCGGAGAGATCAGGGGCCAATCTCGCGGATTATCGGCGAGATCTTGAGTCTCTCCGAGAAGGGAGGAGGAGGAGAGGGAATGGGGTGGAGGAGGGAGAAGGGGTTAGAGGGTGGAGAGAAAGGTGGGGGGGGGGGGGGGGT
>JAVDBV010047928.1:15676-31743 GCA_032619315.1 Piper longum
GATATTAGAGTTTTATGTAAACCCCATTTATTGATTGAAGAGTTTTATGAGGTTTCATATTATCGAGATGTTATTCATGATCATTTGAAGCTTCGATTACAAAAATTGATTTGTCAAGTTTGGATTTAACATTATTGAAGCGATTGGATGAATTCTTTATCTCTCAAATATGAGTCCCCCGTTAGCCAAAACATGAAGCTTCAAACTAGAGGACCAATATTTTTTCAGCAGAGGAGATTGATGACGTATAGTTCAACTCATCATTGTACAATGCAAACAAGAATTTTCATGGTCTTTCTTCCACAGATTTTATAGATTGACTTCTTATAGAACTTGAGGACAAGTTTTTTTTTAACCAAGGAAGATTGATGACAGACAAAATAGGCCATTAGTTGTTTAAGTTTTGGTTTTTATTTAAGTATTATGACTAAGGGTATTTTAGTCATGTCTTAATTATGTTTATTTGCTAACATCTTTAATGGAGGGTATATTAGTCATTGTCATAGTTTAATTAAGTTATGATATATATATATATCTTAAGAGGGTCATCATGTACTATAGATTATGATGATTATTGAATAAAGTTGAAAGTTTTTTTCTTGTGTCGTCGTTGCTCTTCTTCTTTGCTGCTGCTAAATCATCTTCAAGTTTGAGTTTCTAAAGACTTATAAGGTTCGTCGGTAAAGCTTATTGTCTAGTTATTGGATTTCTTAACACAAGGATTCCATAAGTTATCCATAAGACATGGACTTCCACAAATGAAACAATGATATGGTTTTTGAATGTATGAAATGACAGAATGAAATCCATGTCCCCATTTCGAAATAAGGTGGAAGGAGAAGAAGCATGTATATCACCTAGAAAGTTTAGCCATTTATAATTTTGGTCTTTTGTGATGATGGGTGCCTACTAAGTTGAACCTTATCAGGCATTCAACCATTTTTCCCAGCAGTAAATCACTTATTAAGTCCAAAAAACTGTGATGCTTTCAAGAGCATGATAGCCAATGTCAACAACAAGAATTAAGCACTAGAAGATAACAAGCTATGTAGGTCCAGATCAAACATACCTAGCAAATCGATTGCAGTTATCACAGCCTGTTTTGCCATAGGACTTTGCACATGAAGAAGCCGGGAAAGCATATTTGTTCCCTATGAATGCAAAGAATGCACTGAGAACTCAAGGATCAAATTGCCATATCTCTTTCTTATTGAACTGTTGTTAGTAGTCACTCAACTAATAGACTATGGCTTCCTGTCTAATTATTTGGATAGCGGTCAGCTGCCATAGTACATTTTCAATTTAGTATTGGTCAAGGTCTCAGTGGTAATACTGGAAGGACTCGGCGGTGATGGTGATATCTCACCAAGTACTGGGAAGTAATAAAAAGATGCATAGCTAGTCAAGAGCAAAAGTCATTCATGATAAAGGATTCAAAAGAAATTATACCACAAGTGCATCTATCCTGGCTTCTATAACAGTGGAAGGAGCATATCTTGCAGCATAACCATACATTAAAGCCAAAGCAGCATGAACGTCATCAGCATCATTGGAATTTACTCCAGCATAGAAAAAGGAAAAAAATCTGGCAAAAGAATAAAATTTAGGGAACGGTGCAATAGAAGCTCAAATTACTTTGACATTGTGCAAAGAGCACAAGTACACAAACAATAAAGTTCCTCCAGCTAATAATAAACATTATAAAATGGGCAGAGTTTCCGGAAAGATCTACATGTTATTATATTGGCAGCGACTAAAGTAAAGTCACTTAAAAGACAGATTGTGGAGGATTAATTAGAAAAGAAGAAAGTGAATATAAGATTATCTCTCTTATGCGATACCTTTGAAATATACTCTGGCCCATATTGTCAAGAATTTTCTTCAGCATCTCAAGTACAGTATCCAAATGTGAAGCAGCAACCTAGAAATTAACAAAAAAAGGCCACGTTAATTGCAGATCCTCGTGTCAAAACTACAAAATGAATAGATAATGAAATCTTGACTCATAGAATACATACAAGTCCAATTCCTTTTGCAAGACCCAGCCTGTTCAGTGGAACAGGAATGCTTGCATGTTTATACATCCAATCTATCTTCTCCTGCACGTAATTTTGATCATCAACTTTCTGAAGAAGTATACCAAGGCATCTGTATAAGAGAATGCCATGTTAAATTACAAAAAGAGAAAATAATAAAGACTGCAACCATAAAATTATGTTCATTCAAGGATTATATAAATCAAGTTCAGCTATTTATGCACGTCAAACCAAAAGTATAAAGGGTAGCTCGGTGCAGAAAGGCTCCTGAATGTGTGGGATCAGGGGAGGTGTGGAACCACAAAGGGTCTATTCTAGTAGCCTTACCCTGCATGTTTGCAAGAGGCTGGTTCCACGACTCAAGCCCGTTTTATCTCATGGTCACACACAACAACTCTTACCAATTGTACATCAAGCCAATATCACCACTTAATATTTGAAGAAAGTGTATGAAACCACAATTGTATCAGGTACAGCCCAAGATCAACTTGATTGGCATATCCCATCCTTGCAGGCAAGCCATATTGAATAACCACAAACAAGACCTCACCTATTATCCTAAGAAAACCTAATACCGGGTGAAGAGCTATAACAATCTACATCCCTTAGGAGAATTTTTCCACAAATCCCTCTGTATCACAAGTCCTTGACCTTTTGTCCAATTCTATCCCCACTTGCATACAGCCTCGAGTCGGCTCTGATGCCATAATAACAAATTATGTCAAAGTGCAACTCAATGGCTTACCAAGATGAAGATTCTCAAGCACACCGTCACTGATAAGATGTGTGATATGGGTGTTTACAAATTTCTAGCTATCACCTCTCAGAAAAAATAACACCCTTTACCCAAAGATTATGTGATCAAGGTTAATATGCAGTAACATAAATATAAAACAGGAAAAAATTAACCATGTGAAAACAATGATTAGGTTAAAAAAATTACATAAAATGGAATTTAAAATCTTTTCAAAGGAAAAGGAAAAATGTCAGAATAAAAATAGTTAAAGGAAATTGAAATTTTACCCGTCCCACTAATAAAAAATAATTTAAACCAATCATTTCGGAGTACCTATGAAGCAAAGCCGAGTGTTCATGGTCATCTACATATAGACCATATTGTTCAGCAAAAGTGTTTCCAAGAGTAACAATCCACTCAGAATCCTCAACCACATCTAATGACTCTGCCAAAAACTGAAGTTCAAGAACAATAAGAATATAAGGGGAAAACAAAGATGTAGTAGGCAACAACCTTATATCAATAACATTTGACACAACAGGAGAATGCATAAGCAACATGAACTATTCAATCAATGAATGCAACAAAGAAAGCGTACATAGTACATGCACTGCAATGCTTGTAAATGAGGATAAACAATGCAGGCAGTAAGAACCAGTATGGTCACATCCATGTTTTACGAGTGAAGGAGACAATAGATGGCCTCATTGCACATTATTGTTATCATTTACCCTAAAGCCAATGGTTTAATGAGATAGATAGCATTCGTCCTAGTCACATTTGTTTCATGCAATTTTCCATTCTACACTTAAAGCATTAATGTCCACTTTAGCCCTTTTAAAGTTGAACATTCAGATAATCAGTAATGTAAGGGAGTATCAAACCCATTTTGGGTGGAAACGTACCATTATTTTGACATTATGTCATGTTGTCACATTTTATCAAGATCAAATATATAACAATGTGCAATAACTAATCAAAATTTCCTTCACTACAAATACTAAATTTTTCTGATACATAATCCAAAAAAGAATCAACTAAATCTGCATTAGTCTGGCCAACTTGCTTTAATAAAATATGGAATAGAACTCAACTTATAGATGAACCTAAGCTCTGAAATTTATACTAAAATACATTTTTTAAACACATTACCATTTACAAGAACAAAAAATCTTGATCAAGAAATAAAACAAATCAGTAATTTGAATATCCAAGATTTGAACCGAAAATCATTAGTGCAGGTGTATAGACCAGAATAGTTCAAACTGAGTTTCAAAAGCTTACAAATAAATTTCTGATATAATTACAGGAAAAAGAAAAAGGTTATATTCTAAAAGATGTATAATGATACAGTTATGATAAGAAGCTTAACTTACATTGACAATCATATCATCCCAAACATCTTGGTAAGAAGAATCCTGCTTCAGATCTTCGGGATCGCTAACGTACGCCTTCATTTTTGGTATCTAAAACTTACCAAAAAGAAGTCCTAAGTAAGGATCAAATAAATAAAAATTACAAAGCTAGACCAAACAGTTTAAAGTCCAAGTTAAACTAATTTACCAATGGCCCCTAAACAATATCTAGCTAATCAACTTAATAAAATGTAAATTAAAACTTCCTTATAGTAAGTTTCATCCCTGAAAATTGAGAAAGTACACAAAAATGTTGATGGTGTTTCAGTGATTACCTACTATTTGTCTTCCTTGTATAAATTTTCCCCGTATTATTTAAGGGAGTAAGGTGGCTAAATTAAGTATGCTTATGGGGGAAAAAGGATCACCAACCAACCAAAGATGGATGTATATGAAATACAGATTGTATAACATGAATCATCCCAAACGAAGATGTTATCCAAAGAGAACTAAGGTTATTAGTAATAGATAGGGACATTTTAAGAACTAGGAATCAATGTTGGATACCAAACTATCAAAACTTGCTCCTAGTGCATTTGCCAATAAACCGGCATATAAAAACATTTTTTGCTCAGTCCTCGAGCTATTGATTATGTGAGATCCCTCAACTTAGTTTCATATTTAATACCTACTGAGGTCAGATCTTTATAAGTAAGAATAGACAACAGATCTTAAATTTTATTTAACCACTTATGAAGATATAATGTAGGCCCATTAGTTTGTACTTTGGGCTGGTTCGTTATAGATTATCACTATTTACAAATCCCCAAGCCTTTAAAAGCTTTAACATGTACGTTGTTATTTGATGTAAAAATGATACTACTTGACATTATTAAGAAATGTATTTCTTTGAGAATGATGTTATATGTTCTAAGTTTTAAGTATATTAGTCTTCATCGGAATTTATACATATAATTATCGATGTTGTGACATTAATAATTATACTCGCCTCCCATCACCTTCCAGGTGAATATAATGATTGAGAATTATTTCAATGGACAACCTTAGGCTGACTTATATCCTGCATAAGTCTATCACAATTTGTATCAGAGTTAATCCATGGTAAGAAAAATAATTATGAGAATTAAGTGGCTTCAATCATATAATTGCATTTGAACATTAGAAGATTGTGTAAATGACCCATTTCCTTGCAATATCAGAACAGTATAAATTCAAAAAATTCCATATGGACTACAAATCAATTGAAACATTGAATATGAAGCTCATGCCAAAAGGAAAAAAGACATACAATGCACCAAATATCAATCAAAAAAGAAACATTTACAGAAAGCTGTATAGTTAGTTGGTCATTTATAGAAAACAAACCTCATCCTTCCAAAAAAGACCAATATTTTGCGGAAATAGTGGTGTCAAGTGCCATAAAACCTGTGCCAAACCAACAGAAGGTATCAAAATGGTGCATCCAGTTGCCAAGCCCTTAAAAGACAGCCAATTGCAAAAAATCGGCAGCGGCTGACTCAGAAATTTTGTCATGTAGAGATTACACATGCATCACAAAATAAAAGTTTTTGTAGTGGATCTATAAATGTAAGTACAATTTTGGCATTCATGACAGTATCTACCTCTTGGGCTTGTGTGAAACAAAAATCAATGCCCAAAATTTCCTCAGACTTGAAAGAGGTTATATTAGAGGTCAGCATGCCATACAACTACTCCTAAGACCACTTCGGTAACATTCAAAGTATATGGAATTCCATTATTTCAAGGTGTCCCAGCTCCATGAAAATGTCTGTCATATGCATTTTTCATATGTTTCATATTTCTCCACTAAAATAACGAAGATAGCCCCACTAGGCATTGGATGTGGGTCTATTCTTTTGTACCTTTACAATTTCCCCACCTTTAGGAAATTCCATCTTACAAACTCCTTTCATGGCCCATGATCCCAGCCTACAAGTCAATAATCCATTTTATTTACACCTCCAATATGGTCCTGGGTCAACCAATGGTCCTCCAAATTCTAGCCCACATCCACATTCAAGGTCAATATTGAAAAAGACGTCCAGCGCGAATGCAATATCTAAAAGTAATAATAGTGCATCTCTAATTGGGCGGGGCGCTCAAGAAAGTTCAAAGAATACTCAAAATAAAATTAAAATTCTGACTTGTTTATTCTAAGAGTGAGAGAAAGAGTTGCATGTACTGATAGTATCTGAGTTGTCATTTGTTCCCTCCCAAGTGGATTATGCAACAGAATCACCAGGCGTGCAAGAAGCTCCTGTAAATTTTAGGTTGATTTACAATTTGCACAAGATAGAACATATAAAATACTAATAACTCCCATTGTCAAACAATATCTAATACCATATACTCAACAGTACACAGCAAATACGAGTTTAGAGCTTATGTTCTATAAAATAGGCAGACATATACTTTTACCTCAGGTTTTGGGATATCATCACGTGCTCTACATTCATCAAGTGTTTCAGTAGTATAAAACGATCTGCGCCTGCATAACTCTGAGATACATCTGCAAACCTGCACATTTCAAACACAGTGTGATCTGTTGACGGCATCACCCTAAACACACACAAGTGAGCAGTTTGAGATTTTATTTTAGAAAACAAATGGAAATAATGGAATCAGAAGATCCCTTACAGTAGCCACAGCTTGAGTATATTTCCTCAAAATAACCATCTTCAGAATAAAAGGCCAGACTACATGCTGAACAACATCAAGTTCAGAAGCAGATGCATGGTAAACATGAATAAGCTCAGTAAAAGCTAAAGATAAAAAACTATTCTCATTGCCAACAAATAAACATCATATTGAGTTCAAGCTGACTACCAACTATTACCTCCATCTCAGGAATGGTAACGGCCAGCAGCAGAAGCCCCTTCTCACATATTATTCTGAGCTCCAATGGACCAAGAGCCCCTATCCAAACCTGACAAGAGAGAACAACTTTTGAAAAGCCGATTGAAAGCAAAACAATTTATTATTGGGGAAATATACCTCTAATTTCTTGTACTGAAGGCGTTGAAAGCCACCACTAGACTTAGCACTTTCCCTGGAATTCTCAAATACGCTTATCTCCTCATCAGATATAGAACAATTTCGTACTAGATATTCAACAAAGAGTTCTCCAGCAGGTCCAAATAAGTAGCAGTGCGAAGCCATGACAACAATCAACTGATAATCAATAAATTAGAGTCAAAATTAAGTAAGGAAATTAATGGATTCTAAAAACCAAAGAACATAAATGATACAGGAATTTGAAACGGCAAGCTAGTTGTATGCCTGGTTGTTATTGAAACAAAGACTAGAACTGAAACATCTCGTAAAGTTGTATGAAAAAATAAACAAACTCAAATAAAGAAAAAGGGAGATAACAAGAACATCTATGGCAGCGTCTGGTAATCAAGTAAAAAGACCTAATATAATGCATGAAATAGCTTAAATTATGGGAAAAATGTAGAAAGTTAAACATAATGGACCCTCTAGTTCTACAGCAACTAAAGATTAACTACAAGTATAAATATTGGGGGAAAAAATGCCTGTCTTTAGCTATTGCACTGACAAAGAGACCACAATAATTAAAGATATTACTACCATGACCATATTCTTGCCTCAACTCCCTTGCAAAAGAAAGACAACCTTAAGAATGGGAGAAATTACTCTAGTCTCAAGCTTACCTCAGCCACTCCTTTACGCACTGCAAAGCTCTCTTCATCAAACAAAGATTTGACAGTTTCCACAAGCAAAAGTTGTTTCCCATGCCAGCTTTCTGATAACCTGTATCCCGCAAAAAATAAATACTACAATAAATTATAAAATAGATATTTCCTCAAGCACAAAGAAGCCTGAGCACAACCTCGGCAATAGATGTTTTAGAACACACAGAGCTCCAAATGTAAACTGCTCTTCCTTTGATTTGCATTGCTGGAAAGTTAACAAAATAGTTAATGGATTGGGGAACATCAAATTTAAAACACAAGAAGTGCAATTTAGCACTTTAAACATAAGGACTATCAATTACATCAACTTGCATTTTTCATGAACTGCTACCGATGATTGTCTGTTATCTGTGGCATTATTGCCAATAGAATTCTTCAGATCATTGTTCCCTTCTATACAAGCTAGAAGACTAAAAGAATCAAGGCCTCAATGGCCCAAGCCTTCTGCCTTTTGACGTAGGCATTGAAGACAAGTGGAGGCAGTTCACAACAAAAATTCTTCTCAAAATATAATTCATACACAGGTAAAAGACAAATAAAATTTGCTTACATTCAATAAGAAAATAAAAATGTCCTCCGCGTACACAGTTCCAACAATGAGAAAGCAACGCTGAACTTCATTATATGTCTGCAATAAAATTAATAAATAAAAACTTAAATGGCATTATTTGAACAAAGTTATTGGTAACGAGACAGAGGAAGAAAAGATCATGACGTCTAACAAATCAAACCCGACCATTTATGCATTCAAATTATATAATTGCATGTTCTAAAAAGTGGAACTAAGTAAAATATAATATTTAAAAGAATAAAAGATGTAATTGGTGAATTTTCAGTAACTGTTACTAAAATGATTAAAAGAATAAAATGATTTAAATAGTCAGTGACTATTACTAATCCTTACACCAATTTTTTTTTTACTGAACTTAGTTAATGATAGAAAACAGAAATTGCAAGAGGCTCATTTTGAGCAGTATGTTCATGATGTATTAATACTACAAGTAATACATGAGTTGTTGAGATAAAGTAGGAAAGAATATAAGGATAGCAAGAGTGATAAAAATAATGATAAATACACAATAAGACTACGTCAAAGGAGAGGATAAATGAACACGAAGAGTGATAAACATAATGATAAATACACAGTAAGACTACGTCAAAGAGAGGATATATCACTAATAGATAGGAAAAATTAAGAATCAGGTATTGGATAACACGTAATCGTCCCCCTTGACCATACCCAGTTATTAGGTACCCAAAATAATACCATTAGGAATTGGTTGCGTCGTGTACCTAATTTTACCAAACCAACGGGCACACCTACCTAGGACTACATTGGCCAGAATAGATTATGGACCTATTTGCAAGGAAAAGAATTCCAATAAAATAATTTCTAATGGGCAGTTACATTTTGAATTTTTAAAACCCAAAAAAGATATGAAGATTGTCCTCAATCCAATACCTGCTCGAGAGCAGGAGATCTGTGATTTAAACATGGGAGGCCTATAAATTTTTGACTTGGTCATTTTGTGCATGGGCATGGGTTGTTAAATCTATTGTAAGTTTATGATTTACCCATCTACTACCACACATGATTCCACCCGAAGATTTGATTATTTATGTCATTTTACTATGGTGATTGACGATGTAGTTCAACTTCACTCAGATATTTTGAATGGTTCTTTTCACTTTTCACTTACGAATTTGCAAATGAGTTCTAAAGAAAAACAAAACATCAATGAAGGAGCATGCTAGTTTAGGGAGTTCATCAAATTATTATATTTTTAGGGAACTAAAATTGACATTGGAAAACCTAAAATTTAATTATCACAAACAAGATACTGAGCAATCAATAGAGTGAACAATCAACTGAAGAAAGTGCACGCAATACCTTTAACCCAGTAGAAAAGTCAGACCGATCATCATTATGGTTATAAATACAAGCCACGGGAAGGAGTGCAAACAATACTAATGTGAGATCCTACAAATAAGAAGAAAACGAGTGAAAGAAAGAATATACATCACAGCTTTGGACAAGTAATAGATGGAGTTCAGCAATAGATCTTCAAACCATCAGCAGAGTTAAGTCAACCACCAACCACCCATGTTGAATCCAACAGTGTGGCAGCACAAATTTGATTTATCTCTACAATTTTGCACGATATACATTCCAAATCTGAAGACGGTTGATTAGTTATTTTTGAATTCATAAGTCCATAGTTATAATGGTTTGACCATTGCAACAGAAAATAACCAGAAAGGGATAGTAGCACTTATAATCTATTCCTAAAACTTATCTCAAAATTTTAATTATTCGATTGATTCCTAAAAGACAAAGATACAACCCCTTTTATAGACTCCCAAGTGGGTCTAGCCAATAAACACTCTTGAGACTACAGACTATATTAACTGAACCATAGACTCACTTTGGAGTTGTATTGAGTGTGGGATTACATTGACCAACAAATAAAATACATATTCTACTAAATATAGTCATAACAATATCCTAACAGATTCACATTGAACAGCAGTCTAAATGACTTTGAGATATCGTAATGGAATAACAGAAGCCTGAAAATAAAAGTCTATTTTAATGAGGATAGTTGATATAATGTCTATCTTGGCAGAATTTAATACAAAAGTAGCTGGCTAGCTGCCTTTCCATTTATGGTGTGAGAATCATGCAGCTAACCACAATGATAGTATTTCTGTGATCTGTTGAAGAACTAAACATTCAGAAACCCAGTATCACTTGCTCCCGATAAAAGTAAATGGATCTCTTTTACCATGGCCCTACTGAATTCGGCACTCCCCAGAATTATTGAAAATGATGTGAGCAACAAAATATTCAACCTCGGTTGCAACTTATTCCTGATTCACTTTTAAAATGCCATGTAATGCATGCACTCACCCATGAAAGCACAAACCCACAAGTGACGGTGGATCATGCAGTTCTAAATTGATAATAGTTTGCTTACTTCATGCATAAACATCAACTACACTTACCCCAGCCAAGCTGGGGAAATGAAAACTGCCATTCAAACAGTATGTTTAGTAGCATTCAAGTTGTATGCAGCCACAAGCAAATAAAAACAAGAATAAACCCAGTTAAAACTACCTCAAAATCCAGTAAAGGAGGCCCACTCTCAGATAACAAAGAGGCATTCAGAAGATGGTGCACGCTACAAGTAGCGACGAAAGTGATCTCATGATCTTTCCTATACCTATTTAAATAAAAAACTTTCCAGTTAATACACTTAAAAATTATAATAATTCCAAATTTAGGTCATAACTCAAATGGTCGTCCAAAAATGAAAGCTTAAGTACTGTTTGAATTCAATCTGGAAATCACATCTTACAATCCCAATATAGTAGGAGTAATTCTAGGCAAAGATGATTTTAATTGTGATCTAGAAACAAGGCCCACCATCTGTCCCAATGCTTCAACTGAAGCAACACGCACCTGCCACAGTACAAATGGCATAAAATGTCAGATAAAAAGAGTACAATAAAAGGTGAATTTTCAACACTACAATGAAGGTAAAGTCTATAAATGTTATATTAAAAGAAGATGGAAGAAGAGGCGGTGGTACAAATTGTGACGTAGAACATAAAAACCACTAAGAAGTAACTTCATTTAAAAAAAAACTTTGATTATGATATTAAATTTAGATTAAAATTGCAGGATTCAATTTCACATAAGTAGCCCATGTGTTATTATTTTTCTCTCTCTAATTCTAAATCAAAGTTTGCACCACAGTGTGTTCATCTTCCTCATTTTGTGTTAGTTAAGAAACACTAAATAGCTCGCTTTATACCAGCAATGGACTAATCCAAGAAAGAAGAAAATAATTCAAGAGCAAAGGAATCAAACAAACAGGGAGAAGACACCTAAAAAATTGAGAATGATTAGGGGAAAGGAACAATCAAACACCAGCCTGTTTACATCACTAATCAACACAAACAAATTTCGATAATAAGGAAACAAATATTAATATATAAAACCTTAGAACTCTTAACACTCACGATTTCCTGTATCCTAATAAAAAACTTTAATGCATTGACTAATTCAGAATTTAGATTTTCTCCCTTCAAAAATACAGATTTAGCAGCTCCTTCATCTTTCAAAAATCTATCTGATGTATCTCACTTTATTTAACAGTCTGAGCCCAAAATTCATGATGGAAAGTCGTCGCAACATGCAAATTATGATACACATACAATCCGATGTGATATTAGTTATGATGATGACCAGTTCTCTTTAGCAAGTATTCTGGAATACCACATTCCTTCTAAAGTAGCTCTTATCACTTTTCTTTAACATTCAACGTAGGATCAAGCTACTTCCACGGCCACATGGTTTTGAAACAGCTCTAAATGACCATTGAAAGATATATAGAATTCCACAACACTACGCTTTCATGACCATCTCCCCTACAAATATTGCAAGGAAGATACATTCAGACTTTTGCCAACATCGAGAGTGGGAGTTCCGAAAGATCATTACAATTGCAAGTTCAGAAGGAAAAAAACAAGTGATTTATATAAACATCCAGAACTCTTTCTTCAATTCCTACAAGCTCAACGAAGTGTTTGCAATGGCACGAGAAGGGCGGACAATCAAAATGGAAAACAATCAGTAGAAAACTAAATATGAAAGCCCAGTTTTTTTTACAGCATTAGTTATCCAAAATATAGCCAATATGGAAATACACTACACCTTCAGATCTCGAGAGTTTGCCCATACTCGTAATAAAAGATCAAAAGCAGAGTTCAAAAAGGACCTGTAAAAGAAAAATATTAGTGAAAGAACACTGATCCTGAGGCAGCAAAACTCAACATAGAATGCAAAGAGTGAGCTTCACAGCTTATGCCATTACTTAATAAAGCAATTTGATGTAAGACAGATTAGATTAATATTTGGTTTTCTTCAATAGATCTTTATTAAAATTAGGTAGTTTGGTTATTTTTAGGGAATTTCATGCAATTTTTATATTTAGAGGGTTTTTCTTCTAATTTTAGTAATTTTATTTGGGATTATTAGTAGGCTATATATATGAGTCTCCATCATTGTAAACATTAGTTGATGATTGAATGAAAATTATGAAGCTTTGGTGGAGTCCAAGCTTTGTTCTCTAATCTCCAGAAAAATTATTTGGGAGATTGAATGATTGAATGAAAATTATGAAGCTGTATATATGAGTCTTCCATCATTGTGAACATTAGTTGATGACTGAATGAAAATTATGAAGCTTTGGTGGAATCCAAGTTTTGTTCTCTAATCTCCTGAAAATCTTCGTGAATTGTTGGTCTGTCTTCTCCGACCTCCAAAATCATTGTGCTTCACCATCTTCCTACCCTCTTTTCTATACTTAATTCTATCTATTCTAACCTCCTAGTAAACCCAACTTCCATTTCATATCACAATTGATAATAAAATTTACTTCAATGTTAATGATGAATTAGTGTAGAAGCAAAAAAACATTGCACTGCCAAATGTTTCTAGAAGCTCAGATGTTTATTCCTGAACTCGGTATCAGGAAGGATGAAATTTTCATTTCACAAGTACCTTTTAACTCGAAGAATTAGACAAATTGAATTTGCCCAGAACTTCTCCAAGAAATCAAGGCAAATGAATATTAAGATAATTAATCATGTTCTTCCCATTTGTCTCTGGGAGAATCCAAGACCAATGGAAAAACCAAAAAATGGCAATCCATTGGATTTCAAAAAAAAAAAAAAGCATAATTTTTCTATGGTCTGTCTGGGCATCCTGCCCAGATAACATTTTCACAAGAGCTTCATTGCTTTCCTTGTTACTCATAAACAATTACAGGTTGCCAATGATGAGTCAATGTCACAATGCATTATCTAGAATTATAAACCTTTTTTTTTATAAGGTCAATTTCATTAAAACTCCCAAAGGGGAACCAATCAATACCAAGATAACAACAATTTCAAAGCTAAAGGAAGAACGAGAACTCTAGGAATACCAAAACTTACACCACGTCATTGTCAAAAAGTGGATCAGAAGGAAAATCCTTGCTATATTGCCAAGCAGCCTGACCCCAACATTTGAATGCTGTAAAAGAAAAATCCATACACTTATCAGAAAAATGAAAACGCAGTTTCTGCTAATAAATAGACAGACCAAAACACACTCTAACTGCAATAACATGATGCTTCATGATCCAAGAATAAAGAAAGATTTTGTCATAGTATGCATTTATACCATTAGCAAAAATAGGTCTATGAAGATCCTTCACACTCCCAAGAATAGGCAACACGCGAGCCAAGACACTCTTAATTCGTAGTGTGAACTGCAAGGCTTCAAATTCAACAAAACAGAGCATCACTTCAAGTGAAGCTTTCACACATATAGACATACGCATCACCTCGTTTTAGAGAAAGATCTTAACCTTCAGCCACAGCAAATTCTGCAAGTATTTGAACCATAGCTGGAGCAGCAGAATTAGATCCAGAAAGGTGAAGAAATACTTCTTCCATCATCTGTAAAAAAATGGAGAAGATAGTTGATGCTATCACGAACAAATAAAAAAAAGTTCAGAAATTACAATACTATGAACACAACATCAATCGGTCACTATAAGAACAAGTGACAGAACAAACAGCTTACCAGATCAGGCATGTGTACGCCAATTGCAACAAGAAGATTTGCCGCAGCTCTCTGCCAATCACTTCCAAAGTCCTGTTCCAAACACAAATAATGGGCATTTCTTCAATCTATAAGAAAATCAGAAATGCAGTATTTTGGCTTAATTTTCTATTAAAAATACTGAGTTACTGCTTGATAAATTTGTGATATGTTACTCTAACATAAACAGAAGACAAGATAGGATTTGTTTTTAAGTTGCTATTTTTAAAAAAAAAATGGATGTATTTTAAAGGTTTCGGTAACAGTCGCCCCTTACTTTTTCCATTAAGGCTGTTAATCCATAACAAATAGATATGGTCATGGGCCTGGACCCAGGTTTCCTTCTTTAGAAAAAATAAAAAGAAAAGATACCAGATGAATGAGTCATTAAATAAAAGCAGCAGGAAACAAAGAAGCATCAAATTAAGGAACCATATCAATCAAAATTCTTCAAAGTTAAACCCAAATATCAAATAACTCAAAGAGCAAAAAACTCAAAAAGCAAATAACCCAAATAAAAGATAGATGACTAAAAGGAGAACCTTTATTCAATAACCCAAACTGTTTCAATAATCTTATCTTCCAACAAACTTAAGTATCAATTTATCCTCGATGCAAGTATGGACAACATGTGGGTGTACTTTACAATTACATTTATATTGTTGAAGTAAATATCAAATCAAACGGCAGGGGTGCGAATCCCGTTGGCAACACTTGTTGGGAAAATATTAATTTGTCCTACATTGTACCTAATGGATTATTTGCCTTGTGTTTGTCCACATACTAAAACCTTAAAAATTAACTTGCATATGAGGGGGAATGTTATAGTAAATATTTAGTCGTTCCCTTTTCTAACAAGCTGAGCTTTTGGGACAAGTGGTTAGACCATCTAAAATTTACATAAACAAATTTGAATTTTCATATATGATGAATAACTAAGATCAAGTAACATATTTATTACAAGCAATGACAGTCAAGGATTCAGGATAATGAAATCAAGCTTATGCTTCTTGCAAAATTGTTAAGATCTTGATCTTGGAGAGATTGCTAAGCAGAATGCTCAATAGAGATGCAATTGAGCAATATTGTAAATATTTCAAGAGATGAAAAATAAGTTCCTATAATAGAACATGAAGACAATATTACTTGTAAACAATAAAAATCCAAGATTATTTCCTCCAATATCTTTATGAAATGTTTCTCAAATCTCTCCTCTTAGACATTCTTAGACAGATCCACAATTTGCAAAGTAAAATCTGGTATGCCATTTGACACTTTAAATTCACATTCTTAATTATTTGCATTTGATTCAGCTCATGAATCAGAGACAACAACCCGAACATTCAAAGCAATTTCACAAAGATCTCATAGTAACAAGATTTCACAACAAACCTTTGATGTAATCATCTCAGAGGTAGCAAACTTTGCAAGCTTTGACATAAGAGATGGCTCCAAATCTTTTTTCTCTATTGCTTGAACTGCAAATGCCATCACTTGGAAGACACCCGCCACATTACCAAACCTCTG